>JAJEKV010000714.1:0-105555 GCA_021234155.1 Isoetes taiwanensis
TTAAGGGAATCTTTATGAATCTAAAAGAATCTTTTGGGAATGGGAATCTTGATGAAATCTTATAGAACAAAGGAATCTTCATAGAATCTAAAGGAATCAAGGGGAATCTATATATATAGAATCACGGGGGAGTCTAGGGTAGAATCTTGAAGGATAATCTTTGGGAATCTGGGGCAATCTCAATGGAATCTATATATGGGAATCTTAGAAAAAATCTTTGAAAGGGGCATCAGGGGAATCTTCATAAAATCTTAGATAATATAAGGGGAATCTAGGTGTGAATCTTTATCTAAAATTGAATGAATCTAGGAATCTTAGAATCTTGAGGAATATATGCGAATCTTGGAATAATTTTTGGAAATCTGAAAAATCTCTAGAATCTTTTAAAATCTGGGGAATCTTTCACCTTTGGTGTGTTTTGCAGGGTCTGACTTCACACAATGCTTCATAGGGTGGATTTGTTGCCAATCTTTAGTGATTAAGGCCAAAGGAAAGAAAAATCTTTAACCATTATTTTTTAATTAAATTGTAATTTTTTATATTAAAAGGGTGGGAGATGGCACCGTCATAGAAAAAGTAGTGGTGCTTTTCTCGATGAAGGCTTTCAATGAGTGATGCTTTGGCGTCGTGCATTCATGATTAAGTCAATGTGATGAATTCCAAGAATCTTTCTTGGAATCTTAGAATTTTATGGAATCTACAGACCAATTTTATGGGAATCTAAGGGAATCTCCATAGAGATCTTTGAGATTCTAGAAGAATCTGGGAAATCTTGGAGAAGCTATCAAATCACAAAGAGAATCTTTGAGAATCCTAAGGGAGATCTTGATGGAATCTTGAAGAATATAGGAGGATCTACATTTAAACTTGAAGAATCTAGAAATCTTGGGATCTCAAGATCTTGAGAATAATGGAAAAATCCGAAGAAGAGAATCTTAAGAATTTGCAAATCTCAAAGAATATTTGAGAATCCGGTGAATCTAGAGATATATCTCGTATTTGACTTCCTAGTTGAATTTGGAGAGAAGCTTGCTTCCTACAACGGGCGAGTAATTTGACATCCATTTGTTTGCGATCCGTAATAATGCATGGCCTTTGAAGATTCCTGCCACAATTTTTTTTGGCGGCGCCTTACCGAAGGCTTGACTGACTTCGTGGCTCCATAGAAAGCTCGTCGATTAGCCTACACTAGTGGCGCCCAAAAATATTATAGGTGAACTCTTCCGGCCCGTTGCATTAGTACTTAATTCCATGTCACCAAGTTTTAAAAGTAGCAAGAAGTTTGAAAAAACCGAAACCCAATAACAACTCATACAAGTTTACGCTTCCCCTTTTGCTTTGCAAAGTAAAACAATTGAATGAGTATCTAAAATTCACAATAAAACAAAATATTAAGATAGAAAAAAATAAAAGGCACCATTATCAAATGCATACAATGGCAATATCAATCTATATACATGTTTAGTATCCTTTGCACTATGCTCTTTGCTCATGGACATGAGATAAGGTTCTTGTTTATGTTACAAGATTGTTGGCTCAACACCATTAGTTGCACATATCCATAAATTGCATCCTTAATTTGAACAAACAAATAGATCTTGAATAAACATGTATTAGCATGTGAATAAATTTGCAACACAAAAAGGACCATAGGTGGATCTGCGAGAAGAACATATGTTCTGATGTGCAGATTCAACTTTGCATAATGGCATCAAAAGCATCTCATCGTACATCCACATTGCACCATGCATAAAATTAAAATAAAAAATACCTAAGAGACAGCATCTTGCGATGTCGTGCCGGAAAAATAAAAAAGATTGAATGAATTTCTTAGATAATTACAATGTATTATACTTCTGAGAAAGCATGTCACCTTTTTTTTGAAATCATGTATTGTATTTATATTTTTTAAATAATCACAAAGACTTCGTTAAGGGGGTATCCACTCTTTCAGCCTAGAGCTAATCTCTCGGACTTCGATTGGAGTCATCGAGAAGTAAGTGGTTTGAGATACACTCCAACCTCAACTTGGGTTCCATGATGATGTTGAGGTTAGCGATCGGATGACTCTCTCTCAAAGTTGACATCCAAATTAAGACCCTGGAATCTAGATCCTCGACTGGGCTTGATTCATGTGTTCCTTCCTATATAAAAGGAAAAGAATATGGCATTAATGTAGTTTATAGAATTACAATAATTACATACAGCGTGCATTGGCATTCCGATGTGTGGGATAGTTCCCCTTCGTATAACTTGTTGATATAGATAAAATAGCTCCGGTGGTGGCTATATGTGCTATGTGGTCCTTGCTGGGAAATCTGTATATTACTTACTATGACAATACGTGAGTATTAGCTAATGACATTTAAAGTTCTCATTAAATTAATGTTTATGGTTTATAGCTCTTTTGAATCTATAAACCCTTTCCAACCATGAGCCCAAATTGAGACGAAATTAGATTTTTACTTGAGTTGCTTTCATGATCCGTTACGTGTATGTTTCTTAGTGGATCCTTTGCATCTTTGAGATCGCAGAATCGTTACATCACATTTTTATCAAAATGCACCGAAGGTCCAGTGAGAATATATATAGAAGGAGATTCAATTACCTGGGGAGGCGGTTGCCAAATAGAAGTAGAAACGGCTCCCTTTACTAATGAGAGAGAGATGCGACATAGAAATATCCTGAAGAGAAGCATTTGCTAAAACGAGATACATTTGCCGCCATTTACCCAAAGAACGAGCTGCTTCTTCAATGGCGGAGCGTAATTTGAGGCATCATTGTTTCGTCCGGTAATGCATGGCCTTTGATTCACGCCTACAATTTTTTGGCCGGCGCTGCCCTTCGACGACTTCGTGGCTCCAGCTCGTCGGTGCGCCTCGTGGCCCCCTCAAAATATTATAGGTCGAATCTCTTCGTGAATTGCATTACCATGTCACCAGTTTAAAGTAGCAGAAGTTTGAAAGGAAACTTGGAAACCGTAACAACTCATGCAAGTTTACGCTTCCCTTTTTGCTTTGCAAAAAAGTAAAACAATTGAATGAGTATCTAAAATTCACAAACCAAACAAATATATTAACATAGAAAAAAATAAAGGCACCATTATAAATGGCAATATCAATCTATGCTCTATGTTTGTTGTATCACTTGCACTATGCTCTTTGCTCATGGACTGTGAGATAAGGTTCACCGAACATGTTACAAGATTGTGGCTCAACACCATTAGTTGCACATATCATAAATTGCATCGCTAATTTGAACAAACAAATAGATCTCTTGAATAAACATGTATTAACATGAATCATTTGCAACCACAAAGGACCTTAAGAATTGGATCCTCTGCAGAAGAACATATGTTCGCGATTGCGGATTCAGCATAATGGCATCAAAAGAGCATCTCTGTGTACATCCACATTGCCATGCGTTCTACCGAACCAAGTCTCTACTTGGTTGTACAACATGCTTTAGACTCTCAAAGGTAAATCATGATATCAAGGACGCCCGAGAAGGTGAAGCGAACATTATTAAATGAGTTGAAAAATTACCAAACAATTGATTTTCTCTTATTTTGTGGAGTGATGCTAACACATATGATGTTTGGAAATTCAAAGTAATGACAGCGGTTTGGTAACAAACACATTGTTATGGAACAATTTAAATTATAGAATACAAAGAAATTTATCCGTGACCAGGGCACCATGGCTGTGTTTACTTTAACAGTAATTGAAGATTTAGATGTTGAAACAATTGACCTCAACTTATGTGAAGATTTTGTTAATAATGTTAAAGAAGGAAAAGAATCAAGGGCGCATTTGGTGCTTGGTAATTCAAAAATCATTGTCTTGGCGGCATATGTTGTTACTTTGGTCCACCTACGTGGCATTTGTTATTTTGTTATGGATTGTCTCAATAACTATATATAAACAAATGCCAATTGAATCGGACTCATAATTCGTTTTCTCAAAAAATAAAAACAATAATTGGGTATTTCGTGTGAATACCCATTCTACTTATGCTAATGAAAAAAATGCGCCCGTCCAAAACATTAAGTGTAAAACAAAGCAAAAAAAAACAACATCAAAGTGTCGCCATGTAGGATTTAACAGCAGATCCGATCCCAAAGCTGTAAGCTTCTTTTTTTCTGATTCTATCTACCCTCCTATGTTATTACTTCTTAATTGCTTTATTCTTCTTTTAAAACCGCGACTTTAAGGCATTCATAAAATCGCCTTCATTATTATCGAGGCCGAAGAAAAGGATTGGGCATAGAAATTGATAATACTTTCTACATGAAAAGCTTGACTTTTGTATGAATTATAAATGGAAGCTCACATAGATAGACTTGCTAGGGTTGAGAATGAAAGATGAACATAGTGAACTTGGCTTACATAAAGATGTTGATGATATACAACTTTGAATTAAGGCCATGACTGTGTGTTACTTTAAATTCGAGGTGAAACAATGGGGACCTCATTAGGAGTGGATGTGAGTCAAGAACCCTTGTCATCGGGCATAGAAATCAGGGGAGCTCATTTCATAGGGTCCATGTCTGGGATCAAAAGACAATGAAAAGGCTTATGGTCTTATCGTCAAGGAAATTAAATCTTTATTATTCTTCAATTCTTTTGCTCAACCAAGGTTTTAATAAGGGTGCCCCATGTAGGGTCATGATCTCGACATGCCTGTTTTGCCTGTTAGGCTAAAAGCTTCGTGATAAAACTTGAACCATTTTAAATGGCGGTGATGGCGATAGCGATACAATACAAAGCTTGCCTCTTATAGAACCAGTTCACATACAACCATTGCTAAAGAGAGGTGTTTTACCTTGTGGAAATGGGCATGGCGGGGTGATAGTGGGCCAAAAGGGATGCTTCGTGGAGTGCATATGGTGCATTATTTTGTATCGTGTGCATACAGTGGACTCATGGTGAGGGTCTGTCGAAATTTGGAGAGTTGGGGAGTACGTCTTAAAAGGTATGTATTGAATCCTTTGCTTATCAACTATGGGATTACCAAAATGCAAAAAGAGCAGATGTTTTTGAGGAATACCCTTCTTCTTGCGAGAATCACCAATTGTTCCTTTATGTCTAGAAACCTTCGGTTAGCATTATGGAAAAATTTTGTCCTTGCAATTCATCATTCACCATTGTATAATGGTCTTTTATTATTTATTGTACATTGCAATTGCTATATTTGTTGAACATCACAATTGTTGTGCATGGGGCTGCAAAAAGGATACCATTAATGAATTGAGTATATAATATGACAAATTCATTGATAAAATTTAAATTTTAATGAATTGAGCATATAATATGACAAATTCATTGATAAAACAACGAAAAATCTTTCAATGAATATTAAATAATCTAGACAACCTTACCGGAATCTATCTTCTGAATATTGTTTTGTCAATATATAGAGATAACTTATAACATACTATTTGTCAATATATAGAGATAACTATAACATACTATTTTCTAGCATAGCTACCAACGCTAAAAGGAGGCGGATTTTTATGTTAAAGAATTTAACTAGGATAAAAAATGTGCAACTTAACACATATGTTAACCTTATTAGCTAGCCTAATCAAGGGGTCCTAGAACCAGGGTTCTAGAACCGGATTTACTGCATCTTGTCTCTAGGTCTATTTGCTTACGATTAACATAAATCCTAACTAAGTTTTGCTTAAACTTTTCTCCTATAACTTGTGTGGGAGGTGGTAGGGGTTAACATAATCCTAACTAGTTTGCTTAAACTTTTCTCCTATAACTTTTGACTCCCTTTCATGCACATGTTTCATACGCACATATATAGATTCAATCTTGAGAAACTCATTTGCATCTCCAGTACGTGATAAATGTCTAAGACATTTCCAAAACTCAAATGGCTTGCGGGCGTCCAAAATTCTTGGAAATGGTCATCTGACATGATAAATAGCGTAAGGTTGTAGACCCGGAATTATATCTTGGTTCTAAGACATGACGGGGACCTTTGTTGTAATTATGAGATGCATCTTGGATAATCTTCTTTACATCCATGGCTACCTTTTCTGCACTTTTGTATGATATTCATTATTTGAACTATTGTACATCGTTGAAGGTTTAATGCTGAAATAATGTAATGCCTCGGTTTTGGCAATTCATCAATTACCATCTGGATCTAGGCGGCAACCACTATAAGCGTGGCCAGGTTAAAAGGAGTTATGTGGCATCTTTGCTAACACTATTTGTGTCTCAGGGTTTGATATGATTGAGAGGTTCTTGTAAATCTGAAAAATCAATTGCACAAATTCACGACCAAATCGGGTTATGCTTTCGAGATTATGTTATTGCCATGTACAATGTGTGATGTGTGAAGCCCACTTTAAATGCGAGGAGATACCAAAGAAAAAAGCTTTCTATCGGTTATAAATATAAACAGCAAAATGCAAGTCTTGAGCTGTCCATTTTGTGACTTAAAGATTTCGACTTTTCTTTACACATGTGATGTGAGCAATCGGGGAAAACACGCAAAGCACAGTAATCAACTTTCATTTTAAAATAATTATAAAATAGCAAAGCTTTTTCATTCCCAACTTCAATTACCTTTGCTCACATGGAACCATTAGCTTTGGCCATAAATATTACAATTTTCCCTGACAATGGAAAGAAGATAAGGCATTATAAAACACAATTAAGCCCAAGAATGCTGTTGTACATGTTTTCTCCACTTCTAAGCCTCATTAAAAGTCTCACTGTAAGATTGCCAATCAACTCAAGACCTTATCTACTCAAATCGTCTCTGATTGACTTTCCTTTGTGCTCATATCCATATCATTTGTTCTCTCAATCATCTTCGGTCGCTCTTCTCGTTCATTTCATGAGTTACCAAAATTCTATGCTTGTTAAACGGCCGGTCTTGACCTTTTAAAAATATTTCTTGGCCTTTTACCAGCAGAGAATTCTTTATGGTTAAGTTTTTGAAACCTTGGCCTCCTTAGCAAAGGCTTTGGCTTATCACTTTTGCAACTTTGGCGGGGCTTTGCAACAGCGAGGGGGCAAAAGCTCTCGACCTTTTCACATCGACATGGCAATGGGTATTTAGTGGGTATTGACGCTCTTGGCCCATGAATAGATATCTATATTTCAGTCGATCCTAGGCCATTAAGTTTGAAAATAGGTGAGGTGGTGAACATATGTATTGGATCTCTATGGGGGCATACATGGGCATACATGGGGGCATGCACCATCCCAAGCCATTTGGATCAAAAGGGGAAGAAATCCAGCCTTTAAATTTTGTGAGGAAAGTGCAAGGAAGGTCACCAAAAGTGGATTTGGTGCAGCGGTTATAGTTAGATCAAGGGGTGAGGGATAAATCCTAGCCCTTAACTTTATATTAAATTGATATTTTTCCTTATTAATGCAAAAAAGTGGCACTCATTAATAAAAAAAAAAAGCATTTATATATGCACTTTCAAAAGCTTCTTTTTTTAATCGCATTCAAAGGCACGTAACTGCACCGCAATGGGATGAAGGTGGGACCTATGTCATGAGAGCTTTCAATGGATCGTGTGCTTTGGCACTATTTGGTTGCAATTGGAGTTAGCAGTGATGGGAATTCAGGAGAATCTTTAGAATCTTAGAACTTTGGCAAAATCTATGGTAATTTAAGGGAATCTGGGGAATTCCTTCATGGGATATTTGGGAATGGGAGGTCTCCATGAGAACCTGGAAGAATCTCAAAGGAATCTTCCAGGATCCTTGGGAGAATCTTTGGGAATCTGGGGAATCCTCCTTAATCTCTCTCCGCCAAGCTAAGAAAGTCTATATAGAATGTTGGGGAAATGTAGAGGAATCTTGGAATAGACTTTTTGAAAGGTAGGGAATCTCAAAAGAGAATCTTAGGGACTATGGGACCCCTCAAGAGGATCTATGGGAATCTAGGGAATCTTCATAGCATCTTAAGAAATCTAGGAGAATAAATAGAATCTTGGGGAATCTATATGAATCTTGAGAGAATAGTTTGGAATGTAGGGGAATCTCGATGGAATCTTTAATAATCTATGGGAATCTTGATGAAATCTTGGAGAACAAAGGAAATCTTCATAGGATCTAAGGGAATCTACATAGAATTGTGGAAATCTAGATGAATCTTGGGATAATCTTTGAGGATCTATGAGAATCTCGAGAGAATTTATGGAAACTTAGGGAATCTTCATAGAATATTTGAGAATCTAGGTGAACCTTGATAGGATCTTAGAGAATCTAGAAGAATCTACATAGAATCTTTAAAAATCTAGGGGAATCTTGATGGAATATTTTAGATTATATAGGAATCTTGATGGAATCTCAATCTTCAAAGTATCTAAGCGAATCTAAAGGAATCTCAATAAAATCTTCGGGAATCTAGGGGTATCTTTATAGAATCGAAGGAATCAAGAGACTATACAAAGAATCATGGAAAATCTAGGTGAATCTCGGGGCAATCTCTAGGAATCTGGGGGAATTTTGAATGTAAGGATATCGAGAGGGAATCTTCATAGAATATTTGAGAATTTGGGGAATCTTCTTAGGATCTTAGAGAATCTAGGAGAATCTACATAGAATCTTGGGGAATTTATGTGAATCTTGAGAGAATATTTGGGAATTTTGATGGTATCTTTTAGATTCCAGGGAAATCTTGATGGAATCTTGGAGAGCATAAGGGAATCTACATATGATCTAAAGGAATCTTCATAAAATCTTTAATAATCGAGGGAATCCTGGGTATCTTGATGAAATTAAATCTTGGAGAACCTAAAGGAATCTTCATAGAATCTAGGGGGAATCTAAAAGAATCTTCATAAAATCTTTGGGAATCTTGGGGAACCTTGATGGAATCATGGAAAATCTAGAGGAATCTATAAAGAATCTTTTGGGAATCTAAAGGAATCTTGATGGAATTATGGAGAATCTAGAGGAATCTTTATAAAATCTATGGGAATCACGATAATCTACATAGAGCCATGGGGAATGCGGGTGAATCTTGAGGCATCTTTAGGAATGTGGGGAATCCCGAGAGAATTTATGGGGAACCTAGGGAATCTTCATAGAAATATTTGATAATTTGGGGGATCTTGGTAGAATCTTAGAGAATCTAGGAAAATATATATAAAATCTTGAGAAAACTATGTGAATCTTGAGAGAATCTAGGAGAATCTTTATGTAATCTTGGAGAACCTAAGGGGAATCTTTCTATGATCTAAAGGAATCTAAAGGAGTCTTCATAAAATCTTTAGGAATCTAGGAAAATCTTGATGAAATCATGAAGAACCTAAAGGAATATTTATATAAGCCAAGGGTTTATGGGAATGCAGGGGAATCTTCATAGAATATTTGAGAATCGGGGAATATTGATAGAACCCAGAGAATTTAAGAGAATTCACATAGAATCTTGGGAAGTCCATGTGAATCTTGGGAGAATCTTTGGGAATCTAGGAGAATCTAGAAGAATCTAGGGGGAATCTTGATGGAATTTAAGGGAATCTTTATATGATCTAAAGGAATCTTTAAGAATCAGGGGAATCTTGATGAAATCTTATAGAACTTAAAGGAATCTTCATAGAATCTAAAGGAATCAAGGGAATCTATATAGAATCACAGGAGTCTAGGTGAATCTTGAATAATCTTTAGAATCTAGGGCAATCTCGTGTGGAATCTATGGGAATCTTAGAAAATCTTTGAGAATTTAGGGGCATCCAAGGGAATCTTCATAAAATCTTCGATAATATAGGGAATCTGGGTGAATCTTTATCAAAATTGAATGAATCAGGGGAATCTACATAGAATCTTGAGGAATATATGCGAATCTTGGAATAATTTTTGGAAATCTAGAAAAATCTACGTAGAATCTTAAAATCTAGGGGAATCTTTTCACCTTTGGTGTGTTTAGTGGTCGGCTTCACACAATGCTTCATAGGGTGGATTTGTTGTTGCCAATCTTTAGTGGTTAGACCAAAGGGAAGGAAAAATCCTAACCATTATTTTTTTAATTAAATTGTAATTTTTATATTAAAGGAGGTGAGATGGCAACCGTCATAAATAAAAAGTAGTGAGGTGGCACTTTCCTCGTCGAGAGCTTTCCAATGAGTGATGCTTTGGCATCATTACATTATGATTGAGTCAATGTGATCGAATTCCAAGAATCTTCTTGGAATCTTAGAATTTTATGGAATCTGCAGTAATTTATGGGAATCTAAGGGAATCTCCATAGAATCTTTGAGATTCTAGAAGAATCTCGAAGAATCTTGGAGAAGCTATCTGAATCACAAGAGAATCTTTGAGAATCTAAGGGAATCTTGATGGAATCTTGAAGAATATAGGAGGATCTACATAGAAAACTTGAAGAATCTAGAGAAATCTTGGGATCTCAAGATCTTAGGAATAATGGAAAAATCGAAGAGAATCTTAAGGAATTTATGGAAATCTCAAGAGAATATTTGAGAATCCGGTAGAATCTAAAAGAGATATATCTACGTATTTGGCTTCTAGTTGAATTTATGCAGTCCTAACTTTCATTTTACATGCCCTACATAGTACAAAGACTTGTATATATATAAATATATTTTATTATTATTTAAAAAATAAAATTAAATAAAATTAAAATAAAAAAAAATACTAGAGGTCGCATGATGCGAATAGTGCGAGGAAAAATAAAAAAGATTGAATGAATTGCTTAGATAATTACAATATTATGTACAAGAGGCGTAATCCATGTCACCTTTTTTTTTAGAAATCATGTATTGTATTTATATTTTTAAATAATCACAAAAGACTCGTTAAGGGGAGTATCCACTCTTTCAGCCTAGAGCTAATCTCTCTCAGACTCGGTGGAGTCGTCATCTGATATAAGTGGTTTGAGAGCCTCTCAACCTCAACTTGGGTTCCATGATGTTGAGGTTGAGCGATCGGGATGACTCTCCAAAAGTTCGACGCTCCCTCGTCGACCCCTCGTCCTGCGTCCTCGGCTAAGGCTTGATTCATGTGTTCCACTGCTTCCTATAAAAAGCAGAAGAATATGGCATTAATGTAGTTCATAGAATTACAATAATTACATACAACGTACATTGGCATTCCCGTGATGTGGGATAGTTCCCTCTTCGTATAACTGTTGATATAGATAAATAGCTCCACGAGTAGTGGCCATATGTATGTGGTCCTTGCTAGGGGAAATCTGTATAGCCAGTACTATGACAATATGACGAGTATTAGCTAATGACATTTAAAGTTCTCATTAAAATTAATGTTAACTAGTTTATAGCTCTTTCGAATCTATAAACCCTTTCCAACCGCCGGAACCCAAAGTGAGGCGAAATTCGTTTACTTGAGTTGCTTCGCGGTCCGTTAACGTATGTTTCTTCAGTGGATCCTTTGCATCTTTGAATGCGATCTGATTGCAAGGCACATCACCATTTTTTGCCTCAAAATGCCTCAGAAGGAGGTCTTCAATTACTTCAGAATGCCTCAGAAGGAGGTCTTCAATTACCTAAATGGGAGCGGTTGCCAAATAGGCGAAGAACGAGAAGCTCCCTTTGCCAAAGGGCGAGATGCATTTCTTTGAAATCTGAGAAGCATTTCTTGAAGAACGTAGATGCATTTGCCATAGATACATTTGCCAAAGAAAAGAAGCTTGCTTCTTCAACTTTGGACGTAATTTGAGGCATCCATTGTTTTCGTCCGGTAATGCATTGCCTTTGAGATTCCTCGCCACAATTTTTTCGGTAGCCGCCCTTGACCTAAACAATGACTCGTGGCTCCACCCACTCGTCGGGCAGCCTGCGCTAGTGATGCCCCCTCAAAATATTATAGGCGGAATCTCTTAGGCGTGCATTACCTAGTACTTAATTCCATGTCACCAAGTTTAAAAGTAGCAAGAAGTTTGAAAGGAAACCCCGGAACCCAATAACAACTCATGCAAGTTTACGCTTCCCT
The DNA here is from genome assembly GCA_021234155.1 of Isoetes taiwanensis. NCBI lineage: Eukaryota > Viridiplantae > Streptophyta > Lycopodiopsida > Isoetales > Isoetaceae > Isoetes > Isoetes taiwanensis. Next base: position 11,949 of record JAJEKV010000714.1, read on the forward strand.
TTTTGCTTTGCAAAAAGTAAAACAATTGAATGAGTATCTAAAATTCACAAACCAAAACAAATATATTAAGCATAGAAAAAATAAAGGCACCATTATCCAAATGCATACAATGGCAATATCAATCTATGCTCTATGTTTGTTTGTATCCTTTGCACTATGCTCTTTGCTCATGGACATGAGATAAGGTTTGGGAACATGTTACAAGATTGTGGCTCAACACCATTAGTTGCACATATCCATAAATTGCATCGCTAATTTGAACAAGCAAATAGATCTTGAATAAACATGTATTAGCATGTGAATACTGTTGCAACACAAGGACCTTAGGTGGATCCTCTGCAGAAGAACATATGTTGCAGTACTTGGATTCAACTGCATAATGGCATCAAAAGAGCATCTCCGTACATCCACGATGCCATGCATTCTACAAGAACCAAGTCTCTACTTCGGAGCTGTACAACATGCTTTAGACTCTCTCAAAGATAAATCATGATATCAAGGACGCCGAAGGTGAAGCAGAGCATTGTAAATGAGTTGAAAAATTGCAAAACAGTGATTTCTCTTATTTGTGGAGTGATGCTAACACATATGATGTTTACATGGAGAATTCAAAGTAATGACGACGGTTTGGTAACAACACCTACATTGTTATGGAACAATTTAAATTATAGAATACAAAGAAATTTATCAGCGGCTGACCAAGGGCCACAACATTTTTGTTTACTTACTAACTTATTAATTGAAGATTTGTGCGATGTTGAAACAATTGACCTCAACTTATGTGAAGATTTTGTTAATAATGTTAAGAGGAAGAAAGATCAAGGACTGCATTTAGTGCTTGGTAATTCAAAAATCAATCTTGACGGCATATGTTACTTTGGTCCACCTCGCTGGCATTTGTTATTTTGTTATGGTTTGTCTCAATAACTTATATATAAACAAATGCCAATTGAATCGTTCATAATTGTTTCTCAAAAAAATAAAAAACAATAATTGGAGTATTTCGTATGAATACCCATTCTACTTATGCTAATGAAAAAGTACGGCCGTCCAAAACATTAAGTGTAAACAAAAGCAAAAAAAAACAACATCAAAGTGTCACGCCATACCCGATTTAACAGAAGAGAAGACAGTCCTGATCCCAAAACTGTAAGCTTCTTTTTCCTGTTCTATCTACCCTCCTATGTTATTACTTCCAACGAAATTGCTTTATTCTTCTTTTTTAAAAACACGACTTTAAGGCATTCATAAAGTCGCCTTCATTATTATGCCAGACTGAGAAAAGGATTGGGCATAGAGAAATTGATATACTTTCTACATAGCTTGACTTTTGTATGGTCAGCAAATGGAAGCTCACATAGATAGACTTGCTAGAGGTTGAGAATGAAAGATGAACATAGTGAACTTGGCTTACACATAAAGATGTTGATGATATACAACTTTGAATTGAGCTTATGACAATCTGTTACTTTAAGTCAGGTGAAACAATGGGGACCTCATTAGGAGTGGATGACAGAGTCAAGAACCCTTGTCATCGGGCATAGAAATCAGGGAGCTCATTTCATAGAGTCCATGTCTAGGATCAAAGACAATGAAAGGCTTATGGTCTTATACGTCAAGGAAATTAAATCTTTATTATTCTTCAATCCTTTGTGCTCGAGCCCAAGTTGCAATAAGGGTGCTTTACATGTAGGGTCATGATCTCGACATGCCCTGTTTTGCCCTGTTAGGCTAAAGAAAAGCTCGTGATAAAACAACGAACCATTTTAAATGACAGTGATGGCGATAGCGATACATGCAAACTGCCTCTTATAGAACCCGTTCACATACAACCATTGCTAAAGAGAGGGTCTGTTTTACCTTGTGGAAATTGGTATGGCAGGTGATAGTGGGCTTAAAAGGATGACACAGACACATCTTCGTCGTGCATATGGACTGTTATTTTGTATGCGTGCCGCCACAGTGGACTCATGAGTGAAGTGCAATCGAAATTTGGAGGAGTTGGGGAGTACGTCTTAAAAGAGTATGTATTAGATCCTTTTGCTTATCAACTAGCATAGAATTACCAAATGCAAAAAAGGCAGATCATTTTAAGGAATACCCTTCTTCTTGCAGAATCACCAACCTTTATGTCTAGAAACCTTACAGTTATGGACAAATTTTGTCCTTGCAATTCATCCAATTCACCCATTGTATAATGGTCTTTGTATTTATTGTACATTGCAATTGCTATATTTGTTGAACATCACAATTGTTGTGCATGGAGACTGCAAAGAAAGGATGCCATTACATTAATGAATTGAGTATATAATATGACAAATTCATTGATAAAACAACTTGAAATTTACATTAATGAATTGAGCATATAATATGACAAATTCATTGATAAAACAACTTGAAAATCTTTTCAATGAATATTAAATGAATGAAGTCTAGACAACCATACCAGGGAATCTATCTTCATGAATATTGTTTTTTGTCAATATATAGAGATAACTATAACATACTATTTGTCAATATATAGAGATAACTATAACATACTATTTTCTAGCATAGCTACCAACGCTAAAAGGAGACGAGGATTTTTTATGTTAAGAATTTAACTAGGATAAAAATGTGCCAACCTTTATATGTTAACCTTATTAGCTAGCCTAATCAAGGGTCCTAGAACCAGGGTCCTAGAACCAGGATTTGCATGATACTGTCTCTAGGTCTATTTCGCACAGTTAACATAAATCCTAACTAGTTTGCTTAAACTTTTCTCCTATAACTTTTGACTGGGAGTGATTGGGAGTTAACATAAATCCTAACTAGTTTGCTTAAACTTTTCTCCTATAACTTTTGACTCCACTTTCATCTGCACATATTTCATGCACATATATAGATTCATCTTGAGAAACTCATTTGCATCTATTTGTGATAAATGTCTAAGACATTTCCAAAACTCAAATGGCACCTAAGGCGTCAAATTTGTTGGAAATGATCATGCGGCATGATAAACTAATCATGAAGGGCTTGTAAGGACACAGATTATATCTTAGTTCTAACACAAGCGGCCCGGGACCTTTGTTGTAATTATGAGATGCATCTTGGATAATCTTCTTTACATCCATGGCTACCTTTTTACTGCGTATGATATTGTCAGTATTTGAACTATTGTACATCTCGTTGAGGTTGTCTGCTGAAATGTATGTAATGCCTCAAGGTTTTGGCAATTCATCAATTACCATCTGGATCTAGGCAAAGAACCACTATAAGCGTGGCGATTAAAAGGAGTTATGTGGCATCTTTGCTAACACTAGCTGTCTCGGTTTGATATGATTGAGAGGTTCTTGTAAATCTCTGAGAAAATCAATTGCACAAATTTCGACCAAAATCGGTTATGCTCGAGATTATGTTACCTGAGCATGTACAATGTGTGACTTAACGAATCCCACTTTAAATGCGGAGATACCCAAGAAAACCGGGCAAGAAAGCTTTCTATCGGGTTATAATATCGCTTAGCAAAATGCAAGTCTTGAGCTCGGGTCCATTTTGTGACTTAAAGACTCAAATTTTCTTTTACATGTGATGTGAGTAATCGGGAAAACCCGCTAAGAAAGCTTACAAAGATAATCAACTTTCATTTAGAAATAGTATAAAATAGCAAAGCTTTTCATTTGCAACTTCCCAACCTTACCTTTTTTGCTCACATGGAACCGCAAGATTAGCTTTGGCCATAAAATATTACAATTTTCCACAATGGAAAGAAGAATAAGTCGATAAAAACACAATTAAGCCCAAGAATTTGTTGTACATGTTTTTCTCCACTTCTAAGCCTCATTAAAAGTCTCACCAGAAGATTGCCAATCAACTCAAGACCTTATCTATAAATGCGCTCTCCGTTATTTTCACTTTGTGCTCTATATCCATATCACCGTTTCTCTCAATCTCATCTTCGTGTCGCTTCTTCTCGTTGTTCATGAGGCGCTACCAAAAATTTATCTGCTTGTTAAGAACAAAGACGAGGAAGTGCAAACCTTTTAAAATATTTCTTGGCCCTTTTTCGCAGAGAATTCTTTAACAGATTTAAGTTTTGCAACCTTGGCCTCCTTAGCAAGAGCTTTGATCGCTTTCACTTTTTGCAACTTTGGCGGCTTTGCAACACGAGGGGCCCGCAAAGCTCCTCGACCTTTCACATCCGGGCTTATGTGGAAACCGAACTGGTATTTGAGTAACAACGACGCTTCCACGACCCTACCAAAGCAGATTTGCGTGCAAAGGAACAACGGAGAACACCCCTGTGCTTAAAAACTATGGCAAGGCTAGACAGAGCGGTCTAAGGCCCTGCATAAGATGGGGCCAAAGGAAATCACCCAAATGTAAATGATGGCAAACAAAAAAACTAGGCAACAGAAGGACCACCACATCACATAAACTTTAAAAATTTTTTAGAGAGGCCCCCCAGCCTATCCACACCGCCTTCTACAAACTCCCACACTTCAATCAATGGTCAACCCCTCCTCCTCCCTTTTATAGGAAATCAAAGAGCTCTCTAGATCATTCTAGAAGGCCCACGACGTTCCAAAGAAGCTTCGAGAAAGCCCTCTAGATCGATTTCTTTAGAACTTTCTAGTACCTTCGACATGTGCACCATTGAAATATTTATATTTTAATATCTAATTTTAGAACATTCTAGAATCTACCCTATTATAATTATATGTTAGAGATAAATGTTATACCTCATATCAATAAGACACTTTGTGAGTTGTGGTCATTGCACGCCACAATCCAACTCGAACTTAGGCCTAAAATCCCATCGATGCAAATTCAAGAATTGTGGAAAATTTTGACAAGCTCATCAAAAATCACGACTAGCACCTATTGCAGCCCCTTGGGTTCTAGTTTGAACTTAACCATGCAAATGAAAATTGTATTCGCCAATACAATTCGTCTACGAGATATTGCAATAGTTTTTGTTGCAATCCCAACACAAAGCTTTGCAGCTTCTTCCCAAAATCATTTGGGGCTCCTTGGTCGAAATCAGTTCACATGGTCAGCTTGACAAATCTTGAAGACCTTGATGTCTTTTAAATCCTCAAAAGATAAGATAAGATAAGATAAATTTTTACGCCCACCTGAACCCAACGGTTATGGGACTAACACATACAAGGGCAACAATCCATCTAAAACACGGGACTAGGCCCCATCACCAAACACAATAACCAAATATTAAAAGGCTACCAAGAAATTCATTTAAAAGTAATTTCCTCCAGAATAAATGATCAATCTGCTACTTTGTCTGCAAGCTTTCAAACCCAAACCCTTGAATACCAAACTGTCTGGTAGGTTCACTGCTTTTTAGCATTTTGTGAAAACAGGGAATAAAATGCGGAATCAAATGCTGGATAAGGAGGCTTTCCGATACAATGCATGTGAAGTCCGGTGGACACGATCGCAAGGTAGAATGATTTTTACAGATTAAAAGCATGCATAAGCATTCGAGCATAATCGGTTGTTTTAAAGCCTTTTTTGTGAATTCGAGCTAAATCAAATTTCCCTTGTTGAATAGCTCTAACCTTCAGATTGGGCTATCTGCTGCAGATAAGAATTGAAGTTTGTGTTTAAAACGATGGAATCTTTTCAAAGTTCAGCATTCAGACTGGTAGGAGAACCAAACAAGCAAGATTGGCTCAAAATTTCATGTGCAAGATTGGCTCAAAACGACTATTATCTCATGCTTTTGCATTGTTCATGTTATGGAATTATATGCCTTTTGCATATAGATGGTTGTGAAAATAGACGTTCTTTGCATTTTCTATCTACCTAAATACACTTAAATCTTTGGAATTTTTCTGACGTGGCCATACTCAAAACCGTCCGATCTATAATTTTATGAATCTATGGTCATGATATAAATAACCATGTTACAAAATAATGGAAATGACAATATATATGAATTGGCATGCCTTAAATTATAAATCATCATTCTTATTAACTGTTGAATTTAATCTCGATGAGAAGCCCAGCGACGCTGCATATTTTTTCTAGTATTTATATATTGAAAGCTTTGTAGACTAGTTGGTTAGCGGTTGAGGCTTTTAAGCCATAGGACCCAGGTTCGAATCATTGCTTTTTTTGGAACTGTATTTGGATGATCTGGAGTTCTTGACTTCCTTTTGTTGAAGTTTGAGTTGACCCTCCACCTGGGCCTAGTCGGAATCTTTGTGTTGCACTTCGTGCCTTTGCTTTGCGGTGCTTCGATCGGCTCCCGAAATTGAGTTGAGAAGCCGGCCAGTTCGCCTAAGTTAACCTGTGAAATTCGCTTGCGAACCTGTGGATGTCGATTGTGCGAACCCAATATGTGGACGGGGTGAGGTGGTGGCTACCCGTCCTCCCGGCCAAGCGAACCGAACCGTGGTTAAAGCGGAGGAGGGTCGGATCAGCAGTGCGGTGGTGGTGTGTCGTGGTGGCTGGGCCGAACGAGGCGGGCCCGCTAAGCGAACCCACGTTAGCTTCCCCTCTCGGGTTCCGCGGCAGAGAAAATCCCCGCTTAAGATCCACTTTCTTCCGAATGCACGCTCAACAAAAATCTACTCAACAAAAGCGAAGCATTTAATCGCATTTCTCGGCGAATCGGGATAAAAATGCTAGAAAAAAAAATCCCGACGAAGAACATACCGCCAGAGACAACGGATTAAAAACCCCAAAATCATAATCGAAAGGAAAAAATGTGAGGATTCTAACTATGGCAAACAAACGGGAGCATCACGAGCGAAAAAAAAGACAATGTAGGCAAGATTTCGCGAAGCAAAACAGACTGCCGGAAGAATACTCATTTTCGGGTTCATTTTCGCTTAAGATCCACTTTACGGGTTCTCGGTGGCGGCTCTTTGCCTTAACGTTGAAGCCCCGGAATGCATCATCAATTGACCACAAATTACACACAATTCAACAAATTACTCACAATTGGACCAATGCAATTAACCCACAAATTATTCACAATTAGAGATCAACGCAAACCAAATCACCCACAAATTACTCAAAATTGGACCAATGCGTAATGAAAGGAAGCCGTGATTGAAACATACCCAAGATGTTTGGGGACCTGAGTTCCAATGTACCATGGCCATATTTGGAGATATAACGGAACCAATTTCTCATCCTCTTCTGAGACCAAAGACCTTTTGAGCTTTCGCTTCGGCAAAAGGATGGATGGCGCCCATGGATCCGGAAAAGGGGAGGAGGAATAGGTTCAATTCATGAGCTGAAAGGATGGATCACCATAGACCGGGCGGGAGATGTGGGCACCACTGCTGGCGCCAAGCGGTAAGTTCTAATTTTTGTCCTGCTTTTGGTCGCGTTCGCTACACACAAGGATCGGCTACCAAAGACGCCAGGGGTTCGCCAGCGGGGCCCGGGCGGGTCCGCCGTCCCCTAGGGCCGCACACCGCCTCGGCCGACGCCAAAGACCTTAACCTGTGTTTGTTCACCGGGCGAACCCGGGAAATTTCACGCCCGCCCCCACGGCCCCCGCTCCCTCGGGTTCGGTCATGCATCCGGGCGGGTTTGCCTGAAGGACCTTCTGGTTCGCCCGGGCTAACCCTTTTGGCGATTTGACGTTGGGGAGCCAATAAAGTGCGTCTTTGTTTTGTGGGTTCTTTCATGACTCTTTCTCCAATTCGAATCCAGACACTCAGGCATACGTAAGCAGGTTCCAGTAGGTTCCAGTTTCGAATCCAGACTCAGGCATATGCAAGCAGGTTCCAGTATTATCGAATCCAGACTGAGGCATATGCATATTAATATGCCAGAAGCAAGCGAATGTTGAGTGTGGGAAAGCATGGCGTTCTTCCGTGCAGATGAGGTGCTGATGAGCACGGCGGATCATGACATCCGACACACAGCCACAAGCATGCTTCGATCTCGGATGGAGCATTTCCATTCTATGAGCAGTGAGCAGCAGCTAGATCACGTCGTCGGCTTTGCAAAATGTAAGCGGTTTTTGTAACCCTTCCTTTTCTATTCTAAATCGCCTCTGCACTGCAGCTCTCAAACAAATGCCCATTGCCTTGGACGTGGACGCCACTAGCGGGGAAATGTATGAAATGCCTCCTGAGTTTTTTAAGCTGCTCCTTGGCAAGAATCTCAAGTACAGGTATATGACTTCCTTGAGGAGTTGGTTTTCTTCTCTGTTTTTAGTTCATTGAAATTTTTCCCTTTGCAGCTCTTTGTACTTTGCGGATAGATCCTACTCTATGGATGAAGCAGAGGATGCTATGCTGAGCTTGTATTGTGAGAGAGCGCAGCTGCAAGATGGCCAGAATATTTTGGATCTAGGAGGTGGATTTGGATCCCTTGCGTTCTTCATAGCTACCAAGTTTCCTTCTAGCAAGATCACTACAGTCTCCTATTCTAAGATGCACAAAGATTTCATCGATCAGGAATGCAGGTAAGCGACGCATACCAATTTTTAATCTGATCTTTCAGCAATCATCTTTATTCTTTGTGATTATCAAAGCAAGCGGGGCATATCCAATGTCAAAGCTGTGAACTGTGACGTGACCACGCTTCAGACAGGAGAGACTTATGACAGAATTTTTTCCATTGAAATGCTTGAGGTAACTTAGACTAATCCGCACTTTAATGATTGAAGCCATTGTTGTTTTGGGCTCAACTCATAGGCGTGTCCTTACCTTTCGAAATGTCTCAGCATTTGAAGAATTACCAAGAGCTGCTAAAACTGATATCCACTTTCATGAAGCCTGAAGGACTCTTGTTCATTGAAGTCTTCTGTAACAGGCTGTTTCCCTATCACTTTGAGGTTCTTATTCTGGGACACCTTTGCTTTACAGCTCCACACCTGACGTGGCACAGATCGAGACCACACAATCTGTGAATCAAGAGCTGAGATATATGCCACGCCAGATCTGGAGCTGCAAAGCGAAGTCTACCGCTTATTCTTTTATCCATACCTTTTTATTTCCTTTTTTTTTTTTCCCTGGCCTAACGACGACCTCACTAAGCAGGAGACTTCGGATGACGAGATGGTAACTTGGATGGCTAAGTGGTTCTTTACAGGAGCAATTGTGCCTTCAGAGAACTTGCTTCTATATTTCCAAGTGAGTGACTTGCCTTCTAACAACTTGCTTCCATATTTCCAAGTGAGTGACTGCTTGCTACCTCTTTCACTTCATTCACAACACCTGACCTATTTTCCAGGACCATGTATGTGTGCTTGACCAATGGCGCATCAATGGTCACCATCTTGGGCAAAGCTGGTAATTTCTATTTTCTCTTATTTATTCTTGGTTGAATTCTGCTATGAACATTTACATATTTTCCTTGAAGCTTTCAACATATCTATTTCCTAGAGCTATTTTCATAGATATTGTGTTCTTGTTCATCTTTGTATTCACAGCATTATTATAAGTTAGCAATCTAGAATTATCTATCTAGCATTTTTCTATCTTTCGAATGATATTTTATGTAAATGACGCACAATGACAATATTTTAGACTTCATATTTCTAAATTTTTGAATTTCAAGAGGTAGGAATTTACATAAAAGGAAGTGCACTTACCTCTCTAGTTTGCTCAACAGCGAGCTCTGGGTGGAGAGAATCGACAAGAATATAGATACCATCAGGTCCATCTTTGCAAAGGTTTATGGGAAAAGTAACGCGAACAAATGGATTGCTTATTGGAGGACATTCTTTATTATATCCGCTGAAATGTTCAAGTTCAACAAGGGTCGAGATTGGATGGTTGCACACTACCTCTTCAAGAAAAAAGAATAACTACCACACTATTATTTGCTAGGTTGTTTATGGGAAAGGAGAATCGCCTTATTTTTTGGAATCAAAGCTTCCCTTCAAATGCTAAAATTTCATGACAAACTACTTTCTTGCATCATGAGAGGCCGGTTTTACTTCTCTTGTGAATTTTTCATTTTAACATCGAATTATTCTATTTTTGCATCATAAGGGCAAGTTTTCCTTCTCTTGTGAATTGTTCTTTTTACTAGAATACGTTGCTCATTTGTCCCTTTATACTTAGAACGTTAAACCAATTAATGTGGACCTTTTGACGACATAAAAGTCTAGGCCACTATTGGCGCAAATGTTGGTATGGGGAATGGCCACAATAGAATGTCTACATCTCAAATGTTATAACGGTTATTACATCCTTCATGCCAGCATCCAAACAATGAAAATAAAATGGTCATGTATAGTGCATGAACAAATGCAGACTTTCAAATTTCTAGATGATATTGAGGGTAGTGTAGAATATAGTACCTTTTTTTTTTGTTGATGAATTATTTGCTATCAATAGTAGGCACGGTGCCTAGTGTTGCTGGACATAAGCTGAGAACATGTAAATAATACACTGTAGCAATGAGAGAATAACCCAAAGGTACGCCATTGTTACATTCGATACCGTATCGTTTGCTCTACCTCGCTTTTACCCCTTTCCTTTTCCCTTTTCCTAATTTTCTTTACACGTTTTCCTTTTTTCTTTTCCCCTTTTTTCTTTGTTCACAATTCTTTTTGCCCTCCGCTTCCTTTCCTTTTTACTTCCTCTTTTTTCTAATGTACTTTTTCCTTTCGCTTTTCCTCCTTATCAATGTTGTCCCAAACGTTTTGTACGTATGTAAAAAATACGTATGCATACGTTTTTTACAAGTATGTATCAATATAAACGTATTTTACAAAAACTTTTTTTTTTCTTTCTTTTCTTTTTTTTTGGTGTGTGTGAAGGGTTCTAAATTACTCAGACATTCAGCTGACAAAATGCTTAGAAGGTCAAATTATCAGAACAGAAAGTCATAAAGTAAACTTAAATTATGAAGTTATAAGTTTTGTAACATAAATTCATGTCTTCATTTAGCATTGCAATCATCATCCTCATCCCCACTTAACTAATAGACTTACCTAAGATATTAACAAATATAATATGTTATATTAAAAAAAAAGCAAGGATAAAAAAACTACTAAATTTTTGACCAACGTTTTTATCATACATACGTATAATACGTTTGTTTCGAAAAATACGTTTATGACATATTCAACAAAATCTAGACTTATTCATATTAAATAGATAGCACTTCAAGGATGCGATTATAAGCTTATATGTATCATTTAATCTTTCTTGATTTTAATAATTTTTATAAGTTTTAATTATACTAGTAACGGGTGCCCGGCGTTGCCGGGCATACATACTTTCTATAATACTTTGCAAAGTTTGAAAGATGGTGAATAGAGATGTTGCAACTTTTGAAAGTTGTATAGAACATTACCACAACCTTAGGCAAAGTGGTCTTGAAGAAGGCATTTACTAAACAAAGTGTCAACTTAAAGTACGTGTAATGCAATAGAAATATATAGTCTTCATCATCATAATTATCAGAAAATGTATTACAACATATCATACATTGATCTTTTAAGATAGAACGAAAACTAAAATAGAAAACTTATTTGCAAATATGGGCTTTAGCCATTCTTGGTGATCTTAGAGCACGTGGGAATTGCAAATGAGATCAATGGAAGAAGGTTTTAATTCATTTTTTCGTTTAGAATGGTTTATGCTAATTTTGTTTCTTGTTGAAGTCGTTAGACATATGAATGTATCATTTGTAGTTCAATATTCAAGGAAGCAAAATGGGAAGGGGATAAATAAAAAGACATAGCTACTTTGCTAGGCATATTGGTATTATAGTTACTTGCCATGGTTGATTAGGTATGGTATATATGGCTGGCTTTAAAAATTGAATGGCTTGACTAATTGGACATGTCTTTGCTTAAGCAATTATGGAGTGGTGCATGCATGTTTTAAATATGGTTAGTGGGAGATCATAGTAGGGATATGGTCTCAAGGTTGTGCCTAAGATCTATTTATTAAGTTTTGCATGGGGTTGTCCAAGCATAAGGTAATGGCCCATAGTGATGTTTGGGATCAAGTCCATTCAACACTTAGCATTCGGTTCCTAAAACATTCATAGATACCTTGAACATTCATAAAGTCATTTGACATGCATAATCTAAATAAAAAAAAGGATGACTTCTTTGGGTTAAAGAAATCACTATGAGCTATGAGGTGATGTAGTAACTTACAGTTGGATGCAAATCCATATTATGCAATGTAAAAGAATGACAAAACTACTCACTTCTAAACTACTTGTAAATTGAAAAGTTTCCACCTTTGCATGATCCGTGGTGGGGGAGTTTCTTCACATACAAAGTTTCTTCACATTTCACTAATTTTTTATTTGTATGACATTGGAAGCAAGAGTGGTTCACTTCATCATACAAAAATATTCTACATACAGAAATGTTCTTCTAACCTTAAGTAATTTGGGGCAAGCACAATGCAAGGCTTATGCGCAATCCACCAAATATAGATACACTTGTACAATATTATTGTACAAATATTATTGAGTTGTTATGATCAATACTATTTATTTTGCTCCAACGCTCTGCCCTGAAAAAGAAATCTCTCCTATACTATCAGGTTCTTAGCAACAATTTATCCCATTTAATCTTTCAAATTATGAGCATAAGTCCTCCACATTCATTGTTTAACACTCGCAAATCTCTAAATGTATTTGCAACATAGTAAATGCACAAACCTCTAAATGGATTTGCAACATGGTAAATTTATTATGGACATACCAAAGCAAATAAAACAGTTCACAAAGGATGTCCTTTGGGTTCACAAATTGCATGTTCCTTTAATTATGTACATGTTCCTTTAATTATGTACATACCTAAGCAGATGAAACAGTTCCCATAATCATGAAGTCATGAACTGGTAGTATATATAATCATGATCACATCATATACCCAAAGTACATGTTCATTAAAAGAAAGCGGATACAACAGTCCATCAAAGTGGCTGCAGGATTGTAATCTTCACGAATTTATTATGTTCATCGATTGGGAAAATCTGGAAGACTTGGTGAACCTCCAAGATGAAAAATCATCCATTCAAGAAGATGTGCAGCAGCCATCCATGCAAGAAGATGTGCAAAACCGCAGATCGCCGGCCGCCTTCTAGATCTAAGCCTTGAAGACCTGGGTGGATATCCAAGATGGAAAATAATCCATGCAAAAAGAACAAATGTAGACAGTTCGCTGCTTCTCGAGCTTGGGCCTGACCTCCAACTGGAGCCTGCGTGTGAATGTGCCCTGATATTCCAAAGCTTAGACCCAGCACTAGTCTTGACAGATCCAATACCTCCATTGATTGGTTCATGCATTAGCATACCCTTTCTATTTTACCTATGTTTCCGAAATAAAAAGCTTATCGAAAGCGGTGCTTGATGGATAATAATTATTAATCTTGGAAATATTAACCACTAATTTATTTGTAATTGCTGATGGGAAATCAAAGAGCCCACTTATTGGAGGATCAGACCCAACCACTAATTTATTTGTAATTGCTGATGGGAAATCAAAGAGCCCACTTATTGGAGGATCAGACCCTAGGTCACGGTCACCAATTTGGATTAGGCCTAACTCAGTCTAAAGCTTAGACCCAGCACCAGTCTTAAAGATCCAATACCTCCATTGATTGGTTCATGCATTAGCATACCCTTTCTATTTTACCTATGTTCCCAAAATAAAAAGCTTACTGAGCAGTGCTTGATGGATAATCGTACAATCTTGGAAATAGAAAGCTTCTAGTAATTTGCCTTAACCACTAATTTATTTGTAATGAGGGATAACTTGTTGATGGGAAATCAAAGAGCCCACTTATTGGAGGATCAGACCCTAGGTCACGGTCACCAATTTGGATTAGGCCTAACTCAGTCTATGTATCTGAAGCATGATAGGTTTGTTAATAGTCACGAATCATTTTCTTTTGATCTATGTGTAGTCTAAAGCTTATGATATTAGAATGCTTTTTGCAACTCAAACCAATCCTTCATCCTCTGAATCTCCAAAGGTCATTTTTGTGGCTTTTGGAGCATCGGCACTTATCTCTTTAAAATGTGCTCCATAGAGCTTGGATTCCTAAGAAAATAATAAATAAATAAATGAAGACAACTATATTTACCTTCTTTTTCACATGAGTGCCAAATCCGAGGGGGTCATCTGGCACTACTTGCCCAGCTTCCCTCAGAACATTTATGAGTTCTCCCCGCCTCACCACCTAGGTTTGATAGTGTCAAATATAAGCTTTCAAAAGATGATAGTGGCAAGAGTAAATAATGTATGAGCAACAATCCCTTTCTTGCCCATTTCTTTCTTCCCGAACGGTGAACATAATCTTGATGGTAAGTGGGAAAGATAAGTTGATAACATATTCTACATCAGGAATGTCGAGCCCTCTTGATGCAACATCGGTGGCAATCTGCATATTACATGTTGGAATAATACAAACAGATGAGGAACAACAATCTCCCAAAGGAAATTCATACCAGGAGAGGATGAGATCCATCTTTAAATGCTTCAACTGCTCTTGTTCGATCTTACTGCCCTTTATCACCATGAACAACTACTACCTTCTAGCCCTCGCCAGAATTAGATGGTAAGAAGCTTGGGTCTAAAGCATGTATGATGGGCTTGGCTAATTCTGAGCATCAACGGAGGAGGGATCTATTAGATTGGGCTCTGAAAGTTAACCCAGACTTCCACGACAGTGAGTAAGTAGGTCCATACCATGCCACATTCCTGCATATGCAAGATGATTTGTCTTGACTTCACGCCGCTTCTAGAGCTGAAGAAACGCGGATTACACGCAATCCAAGCACCATGTTATCATCAAGCTATGTTGATGGGCTGTCTCTAGCGTAAAAATGGGTAAATCTAACCTTATGGAAATGTATCTTTGTTGGGACCTAGTATGCTAAAAGAAGGAATATCCATGTTGTCTTCTTTATGCTTAGACCTCATCTCCATCTCCATCTCCGGGTGTGATGGCTTGTAGATGCTTTCGATAGTAGCCATTGAATCTCCCATCCGCCGGGTTGCTAGAGTATAAAGCGCATCATATGAGATCTTCACAGCTTTCAAACACCGATGTACCCTCACCGCGTGAAACACATAGAATATCATGGGAGTTTTAACAAAAATATGAATGTGTTAGAAGTAGATGAGACCAACATCCCAAAGGCATCAAAGACTACTTCATCGACCCACCTATTTAGTCCAAAAACATGACATATAAAGAATATGAAGTACATAGGACGTTTAGCGTAACCTTTTACTACACGAATAGCAACCGAAAGCAATTTCACAACAATGTAAAGCTCTTATAGCATGTACCGCAATGGACGAAGGGATTCATATCGCTCGCTTCATTCATTACAGTTTTCCCCTTATACTTATGAGTCGATGCATCGCTACAACATCCCACCAAAGATAACGATTTGGGAACCGGAAAACCATGCAGGAGAATTCAAAGTGATTGATGCAACGAACACAGATTCTTTAAGATAATTGCTAAAGACCTCACAATTTCTTAGCTTGCTCATCAAATCTCCTTTACCAATTATCTATAAACAGCCTTTGCACCAAAATGGTCCATGCAAGTACTTAGCTAGGCCACTATCAAATTCAACTATGACAAAAGGAGCTTATATATAGTAGGTGTACTTTGTAACAACAAAATGAAAAAAGGATACATATGAGATTTACCTATCAAAACCCCAACCACTAACAAACTTCCATGCAAACCAAAGGAATCTTCACGAAGATTATTTTTTTGATAGATATAATCTAAGTCATGGCCATCCGGTGGCCAAATCAAGCCTATATAGAACCAAATCACAAATCACATTTTAGATTTCTCGAATCCAAATGCTCCAATATATCTGCAGAAGAAAGCAATGACTGTAACAATAGACCATGTGGAACATCAGAAAGCAGAGAAAGCCATGCAATAAGGACTATCGACATAATAGGAAGAGAAGAGGAGGTGGATTTCATACATTATAGTGCCAGAATAGATTTGAAAGAGGTCTTCCACGCATCGCCCGAGAAAGCAAGCAATTGCTCCCGGTACCTTTGCCTCCATGTCTATCGTGATCACCTCCATCCTTAAAGCAATCGGGGCAAAGTTCGAGCATATATGGCAACGATTCACGCCCTTGTAGGCTAGAAACAGGTATCTTCCATGCTCGCTCTTCACCAAAAGATTTCCAAAAACAGATCCTCGCAGTAAAACACTCCTCCAAAAATCATACCTTTCTAAAATCTTCGATTTTTGGATAATCAGAAAATATCTCCGGCGTTAAAAAATCCCAGAACCTTAGGCAAAACAACTGGGAAAGAAATCCAAAAAGTTTTTGGAATGTCGGAAAAACCAAATTTAAACAATAGATAAGTTTATTTTTAAGTTAAAAATATGATAGTCATGAAAGTATAAAATTACTTTCTACACTAATTTTCACTTGAACCTATTTATAATTACACATTTCAAGAATACGCGTAATTTCAATTTTCAGTGATTTAACAAACTTAAAACTCGGCAATCATGATATTTTGTATATGATACCTGATGGCTTGATAAGCAATTGACTTAATCCTACTATGAGGATTTCACAATTTACAAATTCTTAGCCATCTTAAAAATATTTTAAGAAGAGTTTTAGGTTAAAGTTAATTAAATGATAAATTTTTGTTTTAATAACCATTATTTACATCGTTTATTATTGTTGAAATTTGGGATTAAATTAATTTTTAACAAATTTATAAGTTACTTCATCAATAATAAACTATTCAACCTAAAAGTTTCTTTAAATATTTTGAAAAGCCAAACATTTTAATCAGATATAGTTCTTCTTATAAAAAATTTTAATTCTAAATCGATCGGAGTGAAAATTAGTATAGAAATTAATTCTATAGTTTAATAGCCATCATAATTTTAATTTAAAAATAAACTGATGAAATTATTAAAATCAGCAAGAGTTAATACATATAATTTTATCATGGCATCCTTGAAGGCTATTTCTTAGATTTGAATAAGTCCAAGTTTTGTTAAATATATCATGTTTGGTATATGTAAAATACGCATATTTATACAACACTACTCCTTATCCCACCCTTTCTCTCTTCCTTCCTCGTTGCCCCCTTCCATTCCTGTTCCTTTTCCCTTTCCCCTTTCCCATCCCATATTTTTCCTCTTCGCTTTTTTTTCTGTGTCTCTTCTTTACCCTTTCCCTTTTTCTTTTCCCTTTTCCTTTTCCTATGCGCTTTTGTCACTTCCGTTTTTTCCTATCTTTAATTTTCCTGTGCTCGTTCCCCACTTCTATTTTTTTGTTTTCTGTTTCCACTTCTTCTTTTTTCATCGTGCCCTTTTTCCCAGTTCCCTTTCTTCCTCCCTTTTTTTCTTCTTTTTCTTTTTCCTTTCACTTTTTCCCCTTTTTCCCTTCCATTTTCCTCCTTTCTTCACCCTTCATCTCTTCTTCTTTTCGCATGCCCTTTTTCCGTTCCGTTTTCCGCTAACTTTTGCTTTTTCCTTTCGTTTTCCCTTTTTCTCGTACCATTTTTCTATTCTCTATTCCCTTTACTCACCCATTTCCTCTTCCCCTTTTTCCCAAGCCTTTTTTTTTCTTTTCTTTTCCCATGCTTCGTTTTCATTGTTCTCTTTCTTCACCCTTTGCCTTTTCCCTCTTTTCCCCTTCCCTTTTCTCCTTTTCCTCATGCCCTTTCTCCCGGGTTCCCTTTCCCCTTTTGCCACTCTCTCTTTTTTTTTTTCCCCTCTTTTCCTTTCCCTATTTCCATGCCCTTCTTTTACCCTTTTCCTCTTCCCTTTTTTTCCCTTCCCTTTTGCTCCTTGCCACACCATTTCCTTCTTTCGCTTTACACGGTGTCCCTCTTCCCTTCCATTTTTCCTTCTCTTTTTCTATTCCCTTTTCCTTTCCCTTTATCTTTTCACACATCATTTTGCCCTTCCCTTTCTTTTCCCCTTTCCTCACCTTTCCCTCTTCCACTTTCCTCACCTTTCCCTCTTTCTCTTTTTCCCATGCCCTTTTTCCCTTCTCTTTTCCCCTTTCTTTTTTTCTCTTTTCCGTGCCTTTTTTCCCTTCATATTCCTTCTTTCCTCCTTCCTTTTCCTTTTCCCTCATTTCTTTTTTCCTTTTGCCCTTCACATTCCCCCTCCCCTCCTCCCTTTTCCTTTTCCCCCATTTCCTTTTCCATTTTCCCGTAAGAGATCAAAGCACGACCAATCACAGTAGTGGGAAGTTGTGCAATAAGTTTTGGCCTTCAGATTCAACCAAATGATCTCAGCCATTCAAATTAAGGCTTGATCCAAATCCAAATCCAAATCCAATATGATATAACATTACTAGTAACAGTGCTTAGCGTTTCTAGGCATAGGCTAGGAACCTGTAAATGACACGAAAGAGTATAATATTATACGTTGCCATGAATTTATGCTTCTCAAATGAAATCCAATATCTTACAATTATAATGTGCTTTTGCGTTTTCCTTCTTTTGTTTGCTTTAATGTGTGTTTGCATTTTACTTCTTTCTTTTGTTTGCTTTTAAGTATGGTTTTCTTTCTTTTGTTAATCAATCTTGTTAATTTGAAATTTTCCGGTTTGGTAGAAAATATTTTTGGATTTTTTTTTAAGGTGATACCATTATGATTTAGAGTCATTCCGGCAACTAAAAGAAATCTCTGTTATCCAAAAATTGGGAGTTCCAAATTCCACCTTAAAAAAAAATTTGTAGCATCGCGAGATGAGAGGCATGTGTGGTATGGATGATGGGTGGAAGACCTCGAGCATGCCATAGCCATCTCTGAGAATCGTTTTTTTAAATCATTTATGTAAGTTTACATGATGTTGATCATTCAGCGGTAAGTTTTGTATGATTTTTGCAGAGGAATTTGCAGCATGGGCTCGGCATGCAGGAAGCCTGCGATATCTCTGCTTTTAGCCCATAATCGTCCAAGGTAAGTTTCCACTTAGTTCATATAAAATCTGGAAGGTTTTGCTGTGTATTGCTTTGGATTTGAGGCGGCTTGGAGGAGTTGAATCCGCCCTTGATTGTTGATCCACCCTGCGATATTTTTAATGGCTGTGGCAGGCTGTGGTTGGCATATCTCCCGTAGAGCTTTGATATGTGATGGCATGCCTGTTTGTAAGAACGGTCTATGCAAATAAATTTGATGCTTCTTTTGTCATTTGTTATGCAGCAAAAGCATCTTTCTCAAATGGTATTGGAGCTGAGGCGTTCCGAATATACCAAGCCCCAGACTTGAGTTGCAATAGATTTGTTAGTTGGCCGTTACCTTGGAGCAAGAAATAGATTATTTGCTAACTTTGCTTATGTAGAAGTTCGAAATCTACCTTTGCATTTCATAATTTTCTGAAATTGCTCATATATTTATTGCCTTTCTTGCAATTTTGAAATGGCATAACGTGTTTCTCATTTATCAGATTGAGGACTCACCCATCCATTATTGTTTGACGCATCCTCCTCGTCACGGGTACATGTTCTACAGAGCCCTTTTGGTCTAACGCTTCATCATCGTACACATTTTGTTGAATTAATTCAGTTACACATCTTACAAAGTTCTAACTATATTTTTGAAGCAAAAGCACCTCATATATCCTTCTACCTTCTGCCTCCATGTGATTAATCCTATTCATTTGTCATTAGGATTTAGGCTCTAGATTTAGGAGCAAATTGCAGCAATTTTAGCTTTACATTTTGTTGAATTTCTACGCTACTTTTAGAACTATCATTCACTTATATTTGACTCAGCAGATTATGCTTGAACCAAATAAACTAAAATTTAAAAAAATATTTTTTGTCGAAATAGTTTGACTTTATTTAAACATGAACCTTTTGGTACTTGATCCCTCTGAGTTTGTTAGAGCATAACTTACAAGAATGGAGGTGTATATATTTCTAGATATTTTTCTAGTAGAGCATGACTGCCATATATGAACTTTTAGGAAGGGTTCGAATGGATTTTGCATTAGGGCGGATTTGGGGTCTCAAAATGGCTCATATCTTGGGTTAAAGATTTCCACGTCAGATTCGCCACGACCAATCAGGTTTGCACCTTTTTTACGAAAGTCAGTATTAGTTGGCAGATAGAAGGATGAGCAGGCTTACTTGGCATCCACATGGCGTATTTTCATAGGGGATGCCTGCGCTTTTGTTGCAACCATTTTAATGGCCCATATTTTTTTGGGAGTCACTTCGCCGCCCAAAATAATGGTGACTTTGACCGCCATCGCCAAGATCACCAACTCCCTTTTGTCAAATTTTTGGCCAAACTTCTCAGATCGCCATCACTCCGGCTTACTCGTGCATCCCTCCGCCTTTCACTCCTCATCTGCAATCCATGTCTCCTATAATTTCTGTGTTCTTGCCTCATTTACAGAACTCCCAAGGTGAAGAAGTGGGAGGTTTTGTCTCAATAGGTTCGTAGGTGAGTATGCTGCCATCAACGAGGGGCGAGCATAGAGTTAAGCGACAAAGGCGATCAGACGTATGCGGACACATTGATAGGTAGGATAAAAGAGTTCAAGTTGAATTCTAGCGGTAGGAAAGTGGAAAGTATAACAATACCGACATGCATATACCCCTTCCCGATATGGCCAAAGAGCTAATCTCCACCAAAAAAATTCTCCCAAAATTGCTCGCAAATGGTAACCACCTTTCACCGGATCACACGACGCCGGGCTATCCGTCTTCGCCTACTTAATGCGTAGAGATAGTTTCAGTCGTGGTGATCTCCTTATCTTTTCATTTCTTTCGTTGGCACGTGTTTACAAACAAATTTATTGTGCAGGTTTATGTTTATCGACGTCGTGAATGTCATTCGCCGAAAAGTATTAGTAGTGTACTTGTCGTGGTATCACATAGACATCGGAATTGTCCTTTTCAAGGTATGGATGCCGTGACCTTGCGGGGGTATAGGCATCCGGTTTTACCGACATGATTATAACGTAAAGGTCAGGAAACCGAGCTTGAGGCCGGTTGAATTGCCCCCTTTAAGTGAACTTTGTAAGCCACAGACTAATGAGAACAATGTAATTGCAATGAAGAAATGCCTGGCTGACGAGGTGCAAGCGGGAATGTCTGAAAACGGAGGCGTGAGGATGAGTTTCAAAATCTTCACACCGTTTGAGGTATTTTCTAACATATTCCAGATGGCGCAGGAAGTTCGAAAAGCTCCGAAGACATATATGTGCTTTCTCCCCCCTGCCGATTTTGTGGATGGCTTATTTTTGGTTCCGACCTGGGATGTTCGATTCCACGAATCATCCGGTCAACTAACAGAGTGCCGCGTAGTTAAGTCCTCCTTTAAGTTCAGATACTTTCTTCCAAAACAATATTTATACGTTAATTGTCAACTAGAATGAAGGAAACAGAAAAAGAGAGGCTGCACAACTTTTTGGGAGCCGTTTGAGGACCATAACAGACACTCCGATGCGGTAAATATTCGAGTATGGCGAGGGGAGGAAGTCATTTATACAGCCACCATGGAAATCGAATGGCCATTATCAGAGCTAAGAGTGCTAATGGAGACAGAGGAGATTGCTAACGACTTCCATTATTTCATTGATGGCATTAGGGTTGGTTATAGGCAACACAAGGCCCCCAAAAATGAACTTGCATTAAAAATCATCATAAGAACCAGTATGTATGTGATTTTTTCCTACAACAATTCATAATGTCAACAAAAACCATGTGTCCTTTATGGTTTTGCAAAACCATTAGCAATTCGTATCATATATTTTGTACATACTATAAAATTTACACTAGTTTTAAAAAATCATCATTAGTTTATAAGATGGTTTTAAAGCCTACATTAAATTTGCAAAATCATTGCTAGTTCATATCATGTTTAGTTACCTGAATTTTATATCGTGCAATGGTTTTTTGAAACAATTACTAGTTTGAAGCAATGTGTCTTAATGACATGTTGGTTTTACAAACCATTGCTAGTTCATCCATATTTAACTATATGCATTTTAAATTTTACAGTGGTTTTCTGAAATCATCATAACTTTATGAGATGGTTTTACACATGTATTTTCAATATTACAATTTTGGATGCCTTCATATGCTAGCTGTCATTATCATATATTGTTTTTCAGTATCACTTCTTTTGTTTATCATATGTTGGTTTGTTTAGGAATATTACTTCTTTTGGAGTTAGAAAGAGAAATCATTGAGATTGTCAAATAATCAATTGTTTGAATGTTGTGTTGAAAGAATCCAATGGGCCTTCTTGGTGTTTAATCATAGAGCAATCTGCCGCTTGTACAAATCCGGAAGAATGCCGCGAGGCAGCCTCACTGAGAAGTTTTGACATTGCTTGTGGCTTTCTGAGAAGAGGGATGCACAAATGGTTTCTAATTGTGTATTTGCATTTGCATATTATATACATGTAAATAATGTACCAGATTGATCAAGCAGACTAGGCTTTGGCATTTCATTTGGAATATAGCAAGCGCTTTGAGCCTATTCCACTGAAAAGCTTTGGGTTTTTTTCCAGATGAATCGCTATGCCAAAGTCCATTTGCAGTGGTCCAAGGGCCATGTATTATTTTTTCTTTTCCTTTTCCTTTTTTTTTTAATAGGTAGCATTATAAGTATTACTTGTTGTATGGGGAGCATTTTAGAAGTTTTTGGATCTTGAGGTGTATATTTTTTGACCGTCGTATATTCTTGAGAATATTCTGGGATCCAATGATCAAAAAAAGGGGGGGTGTAGATAATGCCCTGGCCCGAGGGGTTACTGGAAAAAAAAATCGAGGGCCATGCAAAATGGCAAGAGGTGCGCGCAGCGTTATCGGCCTTAACGCCCTGGTTCGAGGGTTGCCACATTTTCTACAACAATGTTGGTTTCTGTTGTAGTTGCATATCTATCTTGGGAGCTCAATTTCTTCAGCTGGCGAAATGCCTTGCACTAGAGAATACAATTGAATCGTTGTAAACACTTAAAGTATTTAAGATGCTGCCGTACCTTTGCTGTTTTTCTTGGCGTGTCCAACATAATCATTTTGGATAAAACTTGATCCTGCTATTATTTGTGTTTTGATGTACAAAACACTGAAAAGCATATCTAACATCAATGGATGGAACAGCCAACCCGAGTTGTCCTAAAATCCCCTGTTTTGTATGAGTTGATCAGCAAAAAAAGGACTAAAAATCGCGTAAATCATTAAAGCATTTGTTGTTGCTGCAAGTAAGCTCGGCATGGATGGATGTCCTCTAAAGAATGGATGAATTGCACTTCTAAGAATTTATGAAACACAAACCGTTCCAGAAAGCCAGGGCAATTATTTTTTCCACCGTAGGGTTGTTCTGCTGCCATTGCCAAATTGTCCAACTATATAGACCATCAAATTTTTAGATCAAATCTCACCCTATTAGTGCGTGATCCACGACATACCCTATGATGTTATAGACTACTTAATGCTGCTGTAAAATTTAAGCCACAACTACGTTAATAGCTGGTAACAGTTGTCCATTGGACGGTCAAGATTAAATCTTACGGTGTAAACACAATGTAAACACAAGAACCAGGGCGCTTATCGGATTCCCATCTTTTTTAGCAAAAAATACGTTACAAATTTGCTGTAAATTTGCAGGAAATTCAAACGGCAGAGCAATGGCGGCCGATCAGGCTATGGCGATCATCTGCTCCTGCATTTTTTCCCTTTGGGCTTTCGCATGCCAGCCTGAAGCCTTGCTATGCCCGGACTAAAAAGACAGTCCGTGGATCCGGCGATGCGCCATAGCTACCGGTCTAATCCGACACTCCAAAGGTAAGCCGTTTTTGCTTCTAGAGATTTTTTTAGTTTATTCAAACTCCATTGATCTCTCTTCTTGGTTCACGTAAAGCCATTCTAGTGATCTTTGAGCTTGAACTTTCTTAGAGGATGAGAGGCGGGCTATTGGGATGTCGGCTCAGCCGTGTATATCGCCGACCGAAGTTTCTTCCACATTTTTTACTTCTTTGTTCATACTAAGGTTCAACATCTACCATTCAGTCTGGAATGTAAAAAAAATGCAGACAAAGGTTGTGGGATGCTCTGCCGGCCGAAATAGGGCAAGCTTTAATGAGGAAAACCTGTAGCATTTGTCCTCAGCACAAAATGATACAAAGGACGAAGAGGATATTGTGTTTTTTTTTCTCATAGATCGACAAAAGAAGTGGGTTTCTTGTTGCCAGTTGTTAATCTTGGATTTGGATCTTAATCTGCCCCTTTCTTTGTGAGTTTTTTGTTTGCAACATCAACACAGATTTCCTCTGCTATAACATATGAAGGCAGATAAGGTCCTCCTCGCTTCGGCTTAGGCTTTCGGTTTGACTATATGTAGGGAAGGTAGTAAGCTTCCTCAAGGCGGATAAGGTCCTCGGGTTCTATTTGTTTAAGTGCACCGCTTGCTTCCCGTGCTAACATTTTCATTTTCTGTGTTCTCACGCCCCAAGTAGAGTAATTGCTTCAAATGGATCTTCAACCCATAGATCTTCTAGAATGCCGATTGCAGAGCTCTTTGGTTGTTACGCCTTTTTCCAAAGATATGTTCTATTTGGCGCAGACACTAAATCCACGAGACACAAATCCTCGCGGCTTTTCTCAAGAATGGCTTCTTGCCTTTTTTTTGCATGCTATGTTGTATGCTGGAGCTACTGCATGTCCAACCAGCTATCAGATCATGAGCATGTAAAGGTGTAAACATGTAAAAAGATTTTATGGGTTCAAACTCCATAGTTCTCACAATTGGGCAATTCATTTCTGCACTCTAGAGTGGCATTTCTAAAGATTCCAGTATCTGGTTTGCTTTCTTTCCTTACTGGCAGAGTGTAACCATTGAGTTTTTAGTTTTTAGGCATCACACAAAAGTGCCAGCGACACCAAGACACCAAGACGGTTTTTATTGATACCAATTGGGAAGACCATTTTATAGTAGAAACCACACCGTTCCAAAATCGTATTGACTAACGTATTAATCTATTGATTAATCATGGAAAAAATATCATATTAACAAATTTAAAGCATGTCAATTTTAATTTTTCAGGACGTGTGTTGTCCATTAGTTTCTACAAAATGCCTGAATGATTTACCGATTTATATTGAGAAAGATAGAAGGAAGATAGAAGCCATCAAATACCATTCTATTAAACTTGAAATACTAAGCAATGGTTCGTATCAGACATTTTAAGTTGCTAGAAAAACTAAATGAAATAATTATATTTAAATACCATGGAGAAAAACAGGGTAAAAAAAGTCATATTAGTATATTTCAACCAAGATCTTTTACCACATTGTGTATTGGTGATTAATCATTGTAATTATCATATTGTTTGCTTAAAATTACCATGTTAATATACTGAAGAAGATAGATGTGATCAAATACTACTCTACTAAACTTGACATACAAAATAGTAGTACATATTATATAGTTTAAGTTGTTACAGGGACCAACCAAAATTGTCATGATTCAATACCATGGCACAAAACAATGAGCTTATCACTATAGAAAAATATATTGATGAACCATATCAGACAATCAGATATGGTTTGTAAACTTTTGAACCCACTAACATATACTGATTTATGGATTTAGTTTTCACCAACAAAAACCATAAGAAAAAAATCATACTGGTTCAATTTTGGGGGCCTTGTGCAAGAGGGAAATGTAAAGAGTAGTGAGTTCGCGATCAACAAGAAATTGTCTATCGCCTAGCGCTTTGAATCTCGGTTTTTTATTTGTGTTTTTGTCTGATATTTTTTTAGGGTTCCGTATTTTGTCCGATATTTTTTTAGGGTTCCGTACAATTATTTAAAAAAGTTACCATCATATTTTAATTTAACTTCTGTTTTTTACTATTTATCTCTTGCCAGTTGTCTATTTTTGTCAGTGTTCGTAGTATAAAGCGCCATCCGCTGAGAAGCCATGGCAAGAACTAAGCAAACCGCAAGGATCCATCCAGGGGGTGTAAGGCCAGGTGGTTACATTGGTCCGCCTCCTTCATCCACATCTGAATCTGAAGTCTCTGATAGAGATTCTCCTCCTCCGACCATGCCAAAGATCCGGAAAAGAAATCCGCATGACAGACGATGGGAGAAGCAGCTCGGGAGTAAGTAGGGAGGTGCACTCCAGTTCGCAGACGGAGGATGAAAATGTGAGAGACCGGCAAGCAGAATATGACGCCGGATTAATTATTGGGCAGCCGCTGCCTTTGCTCTTTCCCGCAAGCCCTCCCGGTGGATGCAGCCAGACCTTCAAATCAAAGGAGGAGGCCCAACGCGAAAGGGGAAGGCGCCACCAAAATGTGAGGAGACGGCCGAAGAGTCGGCCGAGCAATAGCCTGCAAATGCCGGGTGGGTGAGGTAGTGGCCGAAGCGAAGACGGCCTCGGCATTAAAGAGCTTGCGAGATTAAGAAGTATCGCAAGAGCACCGATGGTCATTCCGCCTTCCATTTGTCGTGCCTGCAAATGCCGGGGTGGGTGAGGGTAATGGCCGGAAGCGAAGACGGCCCGGCATTAAAGCCACTAGATTAAGAAGCATCAAGAGCACCGAGATGGTCATTCGCCTTCCATTTGCCGTGCTCGTGAAAGAGATTCCCGCAAGAGTGTGGTGCCATACATCATACCAAGCTATGTAATTCAAGCAACTGCCTTAAATGCTCTTCAAATGGCCGGAAGGCGGTTGGTGTCGGTCTGTTCGAGGACTCGCAGCTTTGCGGCGAGGTGACTTTCATGCCCAAGGACATCGCGCCGGTCTTACGAATAAGGATCCCGAAGTACTATGGTCAAAATTTTATGGCTGAATACAACAAGAAGAAAGACCCCGAGAAAAAAGGCCGTGAAGTGCCTTTGTGTTTTTTTCATATGTATAATATTCATATGTATATTTTTCATATGGCTTTATAAGCTTAATCTCTTAGTCCATTTCTTTATTAGAAGCCTAGGTTCACACTTTGTTTTTTTTTTGTTTAATGTTATACGTGAGGATCACACGATGCGCAGAAAGCATTGTTCTTTTTTTTTGCACATAGTAGTTTTCGCGTCGTGTGATCCAACCCTAACCCTAACCCTAAAATGTACGGACAAATCTCCCCACAATGGCTGTGTCCCCTTTCATAATCGACAACGGCTACTTGAGTTTGTGGTTCTGGCCTTACCACTCCTAAACATCTTCTTGCTTTCGTCGTCTGCTTCGCCATGGATTGTTATGTGAAGTTCCTGGAATGGTATGCATCTGCCCCGCATGATAACGAGGAAGTTGCGCCGACTTGTAATCCAACAGAAATAAAAGACCAAAGCAGAAGCAGCTTGCAAAATATATGCAATGGATTGCATCCCATTCTACTAGCAAGAAATCAAGCAAAATTTTTAAGTTGAATAATCACATACAAATCACATGCTAATAAATCAGGAGGTTCATCCTCATCATTTTCATTTATTTCTTCCATGGAAGATGCACTCTACAACAGATAATCTCCTTCCAAGAGCAAGAGAGTGAGAGAGAGAGAGAGAATGAGGAGACGTACCCCTCCTCTTAAACTTACATATCAAATCTTGACCATTCATCTTCAAGCAATCTTCACCATAGGATCCCCAATAACTTACATGTCTTTTGAGATCATGCCACTTCATCACAACTCCAACCATTGGAAAATATTATATGAGGACTTTTATACACCTTCAAGTCCAATTTCAAGTGCCCACACCAAAATATCCAATAAATACAGTATCTTCTCCAACTTCAGCAGGTAAATCATCAAACATACATCAAATGTGATAATTTAGTGCAAAATGTAAAAATGTGAACAGATAAACCACACTACACGACTGCGATTTATCCATTCTATTGCAAGGAGTTGGACATCATGGCAAACAGTAGCGAGCTTGGATGCTATCGCGAGGTTGCTTTAGCTTTCAGCCGGACCGCTTGGTCTCAGCGCACGTCCTTTGTAGATGTCCCTGGCTCGTGGATTCCAAAACTAGCTCTAGAGGAAGCGGCTTCCCATTTGCAAGCAGCGAAGATGTTTTTCAAGAATGTTGCGCAACGGGCTCCTCCTGGCTGCGTCCTTGTACTTAAGAAGGTAACTTATTTCTCTTTGCCGTTTGCATTTGCTAGTTATTGCATTCTGCTCGGCCAAACCGAAGATACACTTGAAACAATGAAATCTTTAAGCCAAGGGGGGTCAGTTATGTATGATGATGTTGATTATGACGTAGAAATGGAGATAGATCTACAAGAAGAAGAGCAAGAATGTAGGAGTTTTGGCATCGACGCACTGGCCTTGGGTGAACCAGAGGAGGAAGATGATTCTGAAGGTGATGAGGATGAGGATGAGGATGAGGATGAAAAGAAGTTGTCTGACATAACGCCAATTTTAGTGGAAGGCAAAGAATACTTATTGCTAAGTGATATACTGAGGAACCCGTCTTTGTTACAAATATGTGCTAGGGAAGACGAGCTTATCAGTACCTTGGCCGAATGGGTAAATCTAGGCCTAGATTTTGAAGAGGATCTGGACAAAGAGATGTTTGAAGTATCTTCTTATACCGGCAATGCTATAAAGCTTAAAGAAGCCTATGAGAGGCTGGAGTCTCGATTTGCTCAAGAGGAGGCGAATCTACCAACGGAAGAAGAATTCCAGCGTCTCAGGTGCAAAAGCGCCAACAGGATCTACAGGTTTATGTGCCCTTGATCAATCAGCACAAAGATAAGCCTCATAGATGAGGAGAAATGTGAAGAAGATAAGCTTGAGGGTTCTTATTTTGGGGAAGTAGATGATTTTCTTGCCGACATGCACGGGGGACGGGGAAAGATTGAAGGACTCCACATTGTTACGATATATCTCAAGATTCGTTAATGGGGAGATAATCGTCTTCGGCAGAACTTTCAGTCCAAAAGGTGCAGAGTTTGTCTATTACATCCGTGCATTATGCATGTTCGGGAACCATTCCCAATTGGCATCAAACACTGAAAGGGTGATAGCAATTCGGCGGGATGTTGTGTTACAATATTTTGACGACCAAGCCGGTCTGCGGGCGAGCAATATGTTAAATTTTTTAGCTGCTGGCTTGACTCACCCAAGGTTGGAAGCTGGGGTCGATAACATGGAAGTCATTGCCTTGTTGGATCAGTGCGGCAGGGGATTGAAAGAGCATGAAATTGACGACGAAGCTTGAAAAATTGGAAGTTATATATTTTCCAACTTGTATCGGTAAAATTATTTATGTATAGATTGTATTACCGAAATTACTAATAAAAATTATTTTATTTATATTTATTCACACCACGCGAAATACATCAGTCTGATTTTCTGTCATATCTAGGTTTTCGCGTCGTGTGATATTTCTCTCGAAGAAATGAAATATTATTGGAAAAAAACAATTAATTTATTTATTCCTCACACGGCTGTGAGAAACAGCGGTCCATTTTTCGACCGGCGGCATCCGCCGCATCGTGTGACTCAACTACTGAGAAATCTATGTTATAAATAGAAGACCCATGTCCACTTTGACCTCCGATCGCTTCCATATACGCTCATCTTCTACTTAGGCTTCCGCCTTCCATCTTCTGCTCGATGGCATCTTCATCTTCCTCTAGCAAGCGGCCACGCCAAGATAGCACTCCGCCCGAGCTGCGGTGGACATCACCCTTGCGGTGGTGATGAAGAGATTCAAGGAGATCCACGATGAAAACAGCCGTCGCCGCCGCCGGAGAATATGGAGGCGGTCGGCCATTAGCCTTCACGAGGGCCGGGCCGCATGAGCTAGAAATTGAGCTCGCAAAAACATTCGCCATGTACCAAGAGATCTACTAGTCATAGGCGGAGGCGATTGAAACCGCCCACAATATTTCGCGCAGGCCTTAGAAGATATGGAGAAGAAGCTCCAAGGCGCGGAGGATGAGAACGCAGCCTTTACGGCTTATTCCTGAGAACCATGAAAAATCAGCTAGAGGATGATGAAAATCAGCTAGAGGATCATGAAGATCCCTAGCCGTTGTATCTATCTATTTTTTGCTTCAAAGAAAAAGTTTTCTCTATTTTTGCTTCTATCTATTCGGGTTGTTCAAATGTATGTTTACGTTTTATTAAAAAGATCACACGACGCTTGAAATGCCTTGCTTGCAATTAGGTAGCAATCAATGGATTTCGTCAGATGATTTATATTTTTTTTAATGCGGCCATACAAGACGAAATTTAGGATATGACGGATCCCATGATGTGAACATAGGCTACCGTTTCTGATTGCATGCTATAATTTCGCCTCGTGGGATTATTACACAACTTTATCGGTTTTGCATAACCCGTAGATTCCAACGTATCTCTAGTTTCTATATAAAACGTCGGAGGCCTTTGTCTTCTCCTATCCGCCATCTCTGTTCTATCACATCAGCCCTCAGCCATCTCTCTGTTCTCCCATCACTTTCAATGGCCTCCGGCTCGGTTCCATCCTGCCCGAGATCTTGTCTCAAGTTACGGTCAAGGAAATTAAGAACATTCGCGCTCGGGGCGGAGGAACGGATCCGCCTTCTGAAAGAAAAGAATGATGAAGACGTTGCCAAGCTGGTTGTGGTAGAGGACAAGGCCGCCTTCTATAAGGAGGTGATTTTAGTGCGCGACAATTAGGGGGCTGCCATAGACCGCGAATTGCGCGCCACGAGATCTAACCTCCAAGAGAGGCTTAGGGCCATAATCCGCCGGGCGAGGCTGCCTCGAGCTCAACTTCGATGGCGGGAAGATAAGGTTAGAGTATGAGAGCGTGGTTGCGGGCAGGCAATCATGTTGGAGGAGCAGAAAAAGATTATCACTGCCCTCTAGGAAGAGCTTGCCCGGCGATCATAGGCATCGGGCTCCTCCTAGAGGGGCCCGTTTTTTTTTTAATGTTTGTAATTATTTTGTTTCTCAATGGGAAAAGTTTTTTGAAAAATGTGCGAATATTACGTTTCCTATTTTTAATTTTCAATATCCGTGGTAGAGAGAATGACAAGACCGGATCACCTGGTTTTAAACCCTTCATAGGATTTTAAAGCTGGCGTGTGCAGATTTCGCGTGGTGTGATCTGATGTAGTTAGAATAGTTATTAATGTGTTCCAATGAGACATTACCATTAATGTGTTCTAGCGGACAACCCACGAGAATCCGTTTAACACGTCGCGGCGGCCAGAAATTTAATGTTTAATATGTTCAAAAGCGCTAATATGTATAAATTGAGGTCCTTGCAATTGTGCTCCTTCCGCCGGTTAGAGTCTTTGCTCCTCACTTCTATAATCTTAACGTCCCTCCCATTTGTCATCTATGGCCTCCCATCCTCAACCGGCCGTGATAGGGGAAAACGCCAAAGGATAGAACTCCTTCCGACATAGTGTTGGGTGTTCTAATGAAGAGGTTGAAGGAGTAAGATGATCTTCTAAAGGAAAGCGTCGTTACAATTCAGCAGAAAAGAAGAAGATAATGAATTCAACCTTCTCATGCCGTAGCGGAGAGGCAAATCAGGCGGTTGAATAGAAATTTGGACGAGGAGGGATGCCCCAACAACTGCCGCGGAGGTGGTTATGGCCCAAGAACGAGGTTGCTAATTGAGGCGAGAAAGAACACGTTGTGCTATTGGGATGTGAGGAGGCGGGACATGTACAAAGAGATGGTGGACAGATTGGAGGAACGTTTGAATAGGGTGATTGCTCGATTGAGGAGAAGCGAATGAAGAGCGAGGGCCGGAGGCTGATGATGATGATGAAGATAATGAAGAAGAGCTGCTTGGAGCAACAATGAGTCGTTGTATTTTGTTTTCAATATAACATTTTTCACAACTTTAATCAAAAGTAACCTTTTTATTATTATCTTGTAAAGCTTCACACGGCCTTGGAAGCCACATAAATGCAAGCAATAGCGAACTCTATTGTTAGCGTCGTATGATCTAAATAAGACCACCGACCTTTGAAGCTTCTGGTTGTGCAAACAAGGTTGGAGGCAAGTACTTGGCGTCGTGTGAACATGCTACACATTACAAGTATACTTTACGGATTCTTTGTCTCTTAGATCTCCAGCATTGCGATGCTAGTGGGGCCTAAATTTTGCCAAGCAACTTTCCGTTTTCTCTTCAACATTATGCCAATGGTGTTTGCGACTTCGGGTTGCTCCTTAAAGTGACCTTCTTGTCGTATTTAGCCATCGCCCTTCTATAAAACCACTCGTCATGTCTTAGGGGGTTGGTTCCCACATTTCCATCCCTCTTTGAGTGTTACGATGAAAGGCTATTTTAGCTTGTTTATGCGACTTCTTCATGCCTTGTGCACTCCACCTTTGCTAGGCTTCCATACTTCCTAAAAACCAAGGTGCATGAGCCCAAAAGATGTGCAAGTAGTCGCATTGACTTCACTCTCTCCCCATCGTCTATGAAAGCTCTAATAAATTTGTTATTCGCTTGTAACGAACATTTTGCATCTTCTTTTGTGAGGTCCATTCTCTGAATGTATGGGAACAATTCGGACAATGCATCCCATGCTTTTTTTTTCCTCAATGCCGAACGAATGCCATCTGTGCGGTCATGCTCCGCATCAACCAGCAATTTTCCAAATTCATAGACCTTTTCTCCCATCTGGTTTCCGTTCAGAGCCTCTCTATGATTCTTTATGAAGTGTCGAGCTTTCACCCCTCCAATTGACACCTTACGAGGCACACTTGTTAGAAGTTAGATCATTAGGGTTAAGGAAAGCTTACATCATATTGTGCAACCTGTTTGAGTTCATCATACACAGATGAAGTAGCTCCATACAAGCAGTAGTTATGCAATGACACCAAACTCCAACAGATCGCATTCCTCCGCCGCACCACCTGTGGAAATCGATGACCATGAGGAGTTCGAGGTTCGAGAGATTATGGACTCCAAGTTTCTTCGCCGACGATTATATTATTTTATCGATTGGGAAGGTTACTCACCAAGTGATAGAATCTGAGAGCCTACCGAGAGACAAATGCTCCTGATAAAATTGCGGAGTTTCACCGACGGTACCCGGATAAGCCAAATTTGATGTACTCTGGCCCCAGCTCCGAGGACTCGTCGCCGTTGTAGGAGGGGGATAGTGTGACGACCATACGGATATTCGTATCATATGAACATTGTACTCGTATGTACAAAAGATAGTCGTCACATGGATGCAAAAAGGTAGTTGCACAAGACAAGATTTAAACTCGCAACCTTCTAGTTGCGAATCACACATCTTTGACAAGTGCGCTACCAATATTTGTTAAAGACATTCCCTCATGTTTGTCTCATATGTGGGGCTGTTTCTAGGAGGTTCTAGAATATTCTAGAACCTGCATGCGCGACACTTGGCATGATCTCATCCATTAGAGTGGCGCAATCCTGACCATTGGCCTAGGTATAAGGAGACACCTCCTTCTTGTCGAACCATTTCGGTTCAACGCCATCCTTGAGCCTTCTAGGCATCTGTCTCGTGTTCTTGCTTGCTTTCGGGTCATTGTACTCTTGATTCCTGTTCATATATCATATTCTTTGCCGATCTTGGCATATTTCTTCCGTATTTCTTGTATATTTTTCACATATTTTCCTTGTTTTCGTGTAGGTTCATGACAGAGAGCATGCATATTTGGTAAAAGGTGTCTGCCCATTTAGAATAATCATATTTGTAAACCCATCAAGTTTATGTCCTCTAACTTGGATATTCATGCAGGAATGAATGACATCAAAAGAAAATACAAAATGGAAACAAAAGAAGCAATTTATAAGGAGCTGCAAGAGGTGCTTATTATCATATTGAGTATTAAATATTATGTCTTCATGCTTGCCATCTTAGTTTCCAGGCGAAATCTACAAGGCAGCACTATGAAGAGAAGAACAATTATTAAAACAAAGATTTTTGTTTATACAAACCCTGCAAAGTCTTCAATTGGAGCATGCACGTCTGATAAAAAATGTATTTACCCATTTAAAATAACCATATCTGGAAATCCATGACATTTATGTCCTCTATATCCTGGATATTCATGCAGGAAATGAATGATATTAGATGAAAAAAAGAATTGGAGACAAAAGACGCTGTCTTTGAGGAGCTGCAAAGGTGCTTACTATCATAATGAGTATTAAGTATTATGTCTTCATGCTTACCATCTTAGTTTTCAAGCAGAATCTACAAGGCAGCACTATGTAGAAAAATTGTTAAAATAAAGATCGTTCTTTGTACAAAATCTACAGAGTCTTCAACAGGAGAGCATGCACATCTAATAAAAAGTTACTTGCCCATTTAGAATAACCATATTTGTAAAAGGCATATATGCTCATCCAACAGCTCTCGCCGCCCTACGTCACCCCCCGTGTGAATATGCACCCAAACCAAAGGGGGTTTAAGGGGGGATTTTATTTTTAAGTGTGGAATACAATGGTTTGTAATAATTAATGTTAATGGTAGTTATGTATTGGTAGTTATACTAAAAATTTTATTTTGGCCCTTCGGGCCTTAACAAAAGAAAACAAAACCAAATAAACAAACAAGCAACAATACAACATATACACAGTCCAAACTCCCTTGAGTGAATATGTAGCATCTAAACCAAAAAGAAAGTCATATAATCATTGTTTGTTATATGTTTGTGAGATCTGTGAAGAACAAAACGTTTAGGGCCTATAGAATATAAAAATCATAAAAACAATGCAAATGAAAACGTGTACACAAACTAGCATAAGGGGTTTTGATGGGATCAAATGGGAATTTCTAGCATAAAAACAGGGACACCCTTGTTATTATGCTAGATATTTATAGTAGGATTACACACTCCAAGAATTGCGAGCACACATCTAAAGATAAAAAATATCTTAAAACATGCATGTTGAAATCCAGTTACCTGACAACCTATATCTTTAATATGCATATAAACTATGTACACCACAAAGCCAATGTGGAGGTATAGCTACGAATCATAGTTTTGCAGCTTTAAATTCCATATTCCACGTAGTCATATTTGGTTGCTCAAAGCTTCCTCACACTAATTTCAAATAGCCCCATTTGAATTGGCAACCTATGAAGCTCTTTGTAGGTGCTTATCTCCCCACTATTCGGAGTTTGACCAAGGGGGCTCCATCTTCAAACACCTCGGTATCTTGCATGAGCCACAAACAAGAAGGAAGTGCAACAATGTGAAGAACTGTTGATGTTTTCAGTGGCATTGCTAAACAAAATTAAAATAGTTCATATTGAAGAGATATTTGTATAACATTATTTGAATGTCATGCCTGATAGAAGATGGTGACTGTCACAAATATTCAACTATTAAGTAAAGAGATATATGAATATGTTATCTTCCATGATACTTCAGAAATCAAACATACATCAGTTATTCTACATTCAAAAGATTTGAAGGGAAGAGTAAAATATATATGTCGAAGAAGAGAGCATACCTTGTCATCTGAATCAGGTTTAGAATCAGCCCAACCATAAATCCAAG
The DNA here is from genome assembly GCA_021234155.1 of Isoetes taiwanensis. Taxonomy (NCBI): domain Eukaryota; kingdom Viridiplantae; phylum Streptophyta; class Lycopodiopsida; order Isoetales; family Isoetaceae; genus Isoetes; species Isoetes taiwanensis. The sequence continues at coordinate 47,346 of JAJEKV010000714.1, forward strand.
CAATAATTGTAGCTCCAAATATGTTGAGCAAGTGCCAACTATGGCGTAAGAAAAGAAAAAAATGGGTGCTCAAGAATTGAAGGATGTGTGCCTTCCAATTTCATAAACCAACATCAACCTTTCATTTTGCATGCTCCATGCTTTGCCACAAGGTAAGGATTGCACAAATTGTATGTCGAGTCTAACTTATGCTCTTCAGATCAATAATATTCAAACAAAAGAAAGCTACAACAAACAAGAAGTACCTCAATGCCGCTAAGCTCAAAAGAATAGTTCCCAATCCTCCGGCCATTTACTATTTTAAAGTACAAAAACCTAGTAGCTCCATGAATGAGGCGGACATCGCCAACGAAATTGATATGTGAATGGCATTTGCCGATGAATTTTGTTTGCACCTGGAAAGTTTTGGTTATAACCCTTTGCCTCACAAACTTTTGAAGGAAAAATGGAAAAAACGTCAGAAGCTAGATGCCTTTTCAGAAAAGCCGCCATAAATCCGCTCTGTTTGCCTTCTACTCTGTTTCAAATAAAAGGCAGTTGTCTTAACCTACCGCTGCCCACGTAATTTAAACACCATGTCGCAATTCTTTACTTTTGATTCCCCGGATCTTCCCGATCCGATCCCCGACCGTCGAAATAATGGAGTCCATTGTCGGATTTGAGCTTGCCATTGAAGGAAAGGATGAGCAGCAATTTTCTGGAGAAGCCATAATTTGCTGTAGGCCCTACATGACCGTCGAGCACTCAAGGCCAAAAAAAAAAAAAAAAATAGGGAAGCAACCCTCTGCAGCTATGGCCGTGAATATCTAGCAAAGAACTGCTGATTCTAGACGCGGCCGCTTCTTCGCTGCAACAGAAAACCCTAACCTCATGGTCCTCGATCTCTTTGCATATAAAAGAAACAATAGTTTCTTAGAAATATAGAAGTGAGAAACCTAAAATATCAAAATATTGCATGTTCAAGGCGCTCACACTATCTCCCCCCGATTGGGGTTATTAAAAAAAAAGGGAAACCCTTCCAAATTTCATTTGTGGAAACCCTTCCAAATTTCCGTGAAAACCGGAAGGGTTTCCACTGAAGCACGGTAGGGTTTCCGCAAAAAAATTATATTTTTAGTTATCCAATGCAACCACCGTTAATTAATGTTTGCAATTAATTTTCTACGGCTCTGATAAGAGCCTATTCAAGAAAAGTAAATTTTTTTTCTTCCTCTTTCTCCGGCGGCCGGATCGTTTTGCTTCCTTGCATGAGATTAGATTGAGTCGCTTGATCGTTGAGGGCTTTTTGATTCGTGTCCGGATTCAGGCCTTCCAGGTAGTGTTTCCAGATGAGCTCTTGCTCTTGTTTGCCAGAAGATCCCCTTCCTATTTTCCCTTGAATCAAACGTAAAAGATTTCATCAATAAACTTTCTTCTTTGCTTTCGTCCTTTTTCGCAAAGAAAAGAATTGGACGACATTTCTTTTGGGAATAGATTCTTCTAAATAAGACCAAGAAGCAAAGTTCGTGCCATATTTCATGCGATGTGATCACGAGATTCATAGTAAGAAATTCAAACAAGAGATTCATTGTAAGAAATTCATAGCAAGATAATCTTAAGGATTCAAACGAAGCCGGATTCAAAATTTCTGAGGGGGGTTACCATATGTAGTACATCGGATCTACGATGCCGCAAAAGAGCTTGAGTTTGTACAGGGGAAGAAAGAAAGGAATGACGAGCATGAAGTATAGCATGCTTTGAGATTTTTCGCTCCGATTCAAGCTCTTGGTAATACTTGATTTATTATACTTGATTTAATTCTAGCATCTATTCTACACATTAAACATCAAATTGTTAACTGGGAAAAAATTGTCGGCTATGGAAACCCCAGGAAACCCTTCTCGCTATGGAAACCCTTCTATTTCGTCCAATTCTCGGCTAATGGGGGAAAAACTCTGGTCCGAAACCCTTCTCATTTATGGAAACCCTCTCGGGGATTACGATAGGTTAGTCTGTTCTTCATACCTTTTAATTTTGCTCACACCAAGGCCATGCGGCTCCGAAAAATAATCATCCATTCGTTCTTGCCAGTGCAGTCATATAATCTTTCCATTATTCTTTGTTCAACTTGCAAAGGACGTTTGTTGCCGCTGCTGTAAGTGATAAGTTTCTCATTTTTGAATTTCCCAACAAGAAAAGGAACTCTCTCTTCATGCTCAGATTGCAATTCTGCCATTGAATCATACTTTCTGATTACTATATTATTCTCTAGGTCGCATCTTCTTGTGAGATACACAGCAATCATTCTCTTCACGAATGTGTCCCTTTTATTGATTTGGCTACTTGTTAAAAATCCGGTGTATTGCTCGGATTTGACTGTGTAGAGTGGCAGGCCTGGATTTGACCTTGGATTTAAGCTCGTCAAGCAGGCTGATATCAAGCTAAGAAAGGTCTTCAACCAGAACAGGTAAGCCCTGAAAACAGAAGGAGGTTAGAATAATTTTCCCATGTTGTCCATTATAGCTATGCAATTAGGAGATAATATCAATTGGGCACCTCATCAGTCCTCTTCGAAGTTCTTATTTCCATTGGAAAATATTAGAAACGCTTGGGTTTTTGAGCAATCAAACCCAAACTTCTACATGTAACATTTTTAAATGTTAATACAAAAGCACTCGAAGTGCAATTTTCTTGCATCTCTATTTCTTGTCCATGGCAATAAGAAAAGCCTGGGGCTGTTCTCTAGCAAAATAGAAAAGGGCTGAATGAAATGAACCCAAATATAAAACGAATAGAAACCAAATGTGAACTAGCCAATTCATTCACAATTATGAATTGTTTGATGGGGAAGTTCTTGTTTGTTCTCATTGTGCTCAAAATTTGCTAGGTAATTTTTTTTTTGTTAGCGAGCTTTTTCTCATATGTTTCAAATAAATTACATGCTTATGGTTCTTTTGTAATGTTTTCATCTGAGATATGGCCGTGGGGGGAGGGGCAGGGGCCTTGAGAGGCAGATGCCATGATTCCTGACCCAGATTAGGACCTTGGCCTGGCCGGTTAGTCCCTAGTATAAGCTTAGGGTTTAGGGTATAAGTTTAGGTTAATCCGCAATATGAGCTTATCATTTGTTCTCTTACTTCTATTGGTACATAGAGGCGTAGTGTTATTCCCTTACGCCCGAGAAAATTTTTTTTTTGTCCATCGCTTTTTCTTTAGGGGCAGGCTCCATGGGCATTGAGAGTATGTCGTATCGATCACCATCCCCAGGGTTAAGTGAGGTCCCGGGATAGATGGTTTTGTGAGCAGGGTGCACACACACGCCCTCCCACCAGGGTGTTGGGGTTTAGGCATGGATGCCGCCGAAGAAGCTTCCACATGAGCCCGGCATGGGGAGGTACCATGGGTGCCTCGGCCCGTGGGTGCACGGGGAGGCCCGTCAGGGACGAGGAGGATGATCAAAGACGAGAGAGAGGGAGAGGAGCCGCCCAGCCGTGGGTCGGGATAGATGTGCCAGGCGAGTTTCTAGTGTCCCAGCCAGAGAGACACACTACGCAGCCGACTCACGTGACGGGTTGTGGGCAGTGGGAGCTCATTGAGAGGTCCTTCTCCACGAGGAGTTAGCTACGAGATACCCACGGGGAGGACCACGTTGGATGGCGAGATAGAGTGCAAAGGCCACTAGGTTGGGCGTGATGAGGGCCGAGAGGTCCAATTTTACCCCAGCGGAACAGTTAGGTTAGGTGGAGGCGGAGAGGTATTGTTGAGGAGGAGAAAAGCCGCCCTATTGAGGATGAGGGGCGGTGACAGGGGTGGTGGAAGGAGGATGTCGTAGAGGTAGCGGGTACGCATGGATTAGGGTTTACAGACTTGAACCCCGCCAGGTTAGGGCCCACGGTTCATCTAGCAATTTGTTTTGCCTCTAGCACGTCACTCATGCCATCCACATCTTGCGATGTGGACCTCAGACCGGGTGGTGCCCATCCATGATGCACTAGCCCGACCACTCACCTGCTACACCTCTTTCTCCCACCACCCGTTCTTTTCCCATACTCCTAGTTCTCTCCCATGCGGTGTGGTCTTGTCACATCACTCCCATATGTGTCACCATCATTTTCCCATCTCCGAAGTCTCGGCCCATTCTTTCTCGCTTGTTTTCCAGCCCCTACTCTTCTAATTAGCATCCGTTAGTTGCCCCCCCTTCACGTTGCCATGTGGACCATCCCCTTCCTGCCATGTGGACCACCCCCTCCCCATTGCCACCACCATCCGTTGCTGCCTTGCATCCGCGTGTCCGCCTCACCTCTTTTCGCACAGACACTTACCCCCTTTCCCCCATTACCTCCACTTCCCTCCCACTTCCTTTTCCCATGCCCGTCACACGCCGCGATGCACTGCACCTTGTTGGCGTACGGACGCCGCTTTCCTTGGGCGGCGTTTGGTCAGTGTTGAAGGAAGTGCATACCGGCGACTAAGCGTGGGCTTCTTTCCATGAGCCATCACCTTCGACGAGCTCCACTTCATTGACCATGCACGGGTCCTTCTCTTTGTACCGGTACCCACCATGCTTTCGACACTCTTGAGCCATTTATAGGTCTACGGACGAGCTTTTCACGAGCCGCAGCCCGATAGCTGCAGACACTGGATTGAGCTCACGCCCATTTCGTGAGATGTGATGGGGATGGACCGCGAGATGGTGGGGCGGAGGTAGAGGCGGCGAGAGGGAGAGGAGGTAGAGGCGGCCACCGTAGTAGGGCAGGTGCCTTGTTCCACCCCCTTGGCCTACCTCCGTGGAGAGGTGGTTCTTGTCGGCGGGGCAGCGATCTAGATGGATAGAGAGGTGCGGTGCGGCCACCGGGCTGCGTGTGCATAAGACCCTTTGAACTTCACAGTGCGGGGCTATATCGCGAAGCAGAACAACCGACATCCGGCGTCGTCTGGATACACCGCTCCAGCTCTTCTTTCTCGCCACTGGATTCGTCAAAGCTAGCGTTGTCGTTTCTTCAACCCACTTTTGAAGAGCCGCTTCTTCTTTACAAGCATGAGGGCGACTTCTTTTTGGCTGTCTCCATTGTGCCCTCTCGGGGCTTCAATTCCATGGTGAAGTCAACAACCTCATCCACACTAACAGTGGGATGGAGGATCTTATACAAGCGAGGATGATGCTTGGCAAGATAGAACTCTGCTGACCAAAAGGTGTTTGCATCTAGAGTAGGACGCTTGGGCAAGCTGCAGGTATCGCATACATTTCCACCACGATACCTGCGTCTCGGGGTCGATTTCGGAAATGACATGAAGCACAATGGATTCTTGATCCGTCAAGACAATTGCATCTCCTTGCTCTTCTTGCAACTTGCATAGGCTCAAGCGCTGCTAATCGCTTGCTGTTTGCGCCTTCCAAATCGCCTAATGGGCGTCTATAGGGCAGTTGGAGAATATACTAGTTAGTTGAATTCAAGCGAGCTTAAAAAAAATAGTGCATACCAAGTTCTTGGCGCTGCTTTGACAACTCCAACATGGAGCCTCCAATGGGAACCCCTCCCTCTGGATAACCAATCAAGCTGGATAACATGTGGAACATGTGAACATTCACGTTAGTGCTGCGAATCGCACCTTCAAAATTAAGCCATTGCACCTCTTTGTCAAGTTTTGTGGTGTGCTTAATGCGAGTGAGAGAATATCCTAACATGCTTCGCCATTTGCCATCCCAATGTCCTCCAAGTATCGGTTGTAGGGCTTGAGATAACTACATGCAATCACTTTTAGTGAGTTGTAGCCCTCGCCAGCGATATATCAGAATAGGAGGAAACCGTTGAATGTAACGTTCCTCTTCCAAGGGATCATACTCCACATTTGGTCTTGCATTGTCTTCATCTTGTAAATCCTCAAAACTTGTAGCATTGTCAATATTTTTCAAAAGCAAAATCACTACGGTTTCGTCCAGAATCATATAGTGATGAATCGGTAGAAGCATCCTCCCTCGCATTCTTCAAATGCGTCAAGCTCCCGATCCATAAGGAGATGCAATGGAGGAGAACGACGCAAGAAGAAGCCTTTAAAAATTTTGAGATGCAATGGCGGAGAGCAAAGCGCAAGAAGAGCCCTTAAATTTTTTTTGAAGAAACATGGAAACCCTTCCTATTTTCCCCCATTTGTGGAAACCCTTCCTATTTTCCCATGGGTTTGGAAAATAGGAAGGGTTTCCATTTGAATTAAAATTTAAATTCTTGATTGTCGCGGCATATTTATGGCGTGCATAAAGCGTGCACCATTAATGGCGGCGTCGTGTGTTGAGCGTCGCGGCGTCAAAAAAAAAAAAAAAAAAAAAAAATGGAAACCCTACCCATTTTCCGGGGAAACCCTTCCGATTTTCAAGTTGGAAACCCTTCCAATTTTCGGAAACCCTTCCTAGTTTTAATGAAAGCCGGAAGGGTTTCCATGGGAGCCCAACCCAAATAGGGAGCACTTAGAACCATCGTGTTCAAGGGGTTAACCATTGAAAAATATGATGACAATTTATTAGAGCGTATGCGCACTCTAGATATACGCATTAGTATGTCCCATGAAATACGACAAACAATCATATGAAAACCATAGGGAAAAAGGTACAAAAATACAAGGGAAACCCCATGTTATTATGCTAGATATATGTTCTCCAACCTGGATATTTATGCAGGAATGAATGATGTAAGAAGAAAATAGGAAATGGAAACAAAAGAAGTGATTTATAATTAGCTGCGAGAGGTTCTTAATATCATACTGAGTGTTAAAGTACTATGTCTTCATGCTTACTATCTTTTCCAAGTGAAATCCACAAGGCAACACTATGAAAAGAAGAATAATTGTTAAAACAAAGATTGTTGTTTGTATAAACTCTGCAAAGTCTTTAATAAGAGCATGCACATCTGGTAAAAGGGTATTTGCCCATTTAGAATAACCATATCTGGAAACCCATAAGTTTTATGTCCTCTATCCTGGATATGCATGCAGGAAATGAATGATACCAGACGAAAAAGAGAAATGGAGACAAAGGATGCAGTCTCTGACGAGCTGCAAAAGGTGTTTATTATCATATTGAGTATTAGATGTTATGCCTTTATGATTACCATCGTAGTTTCCAAGCAGAATCTACAAGGCAGTACTATGAAGAACAATTGTTAAAACGAAGGTCGTTGTTTCTACAAAATCTGCAGAGTCTTAAACATAAGAGCATGCAAATCTAGTAGAAAGGTATCTGCCCAGTTAGAATAACCATATCTGGAAATCCACCATATTTATGTCCTCTATTCTAGATATTCATGCAGGAAATAAATGATATCGGACGAAATGGAGACAAAAAAAAAGCAATTTCTAAGGCGCCGCAGAAGGTGCTTATTATCATATTGAGTATTAAGTATTATGTCGATCTTAGTTTCCAAGGCAGAATCTACAAGGCAACACTATGAAGAACAATTGTTAAAACAAAGATTGTTGTTTGTATAAAATCTGCAGAGTCTTCAATAGGAGCATGCACATTTGGTAAAGAGGTATCTGCCGATGTAGAATAACCATATCTGGAAACCCATCACATTTGTATCCTCCATCCTGGATATTTATACAGGAAACAAATGGTATCAGATGAAAATACAAATGGAAACAAAAGAAGGGATATATAAGGAGCTGAAAAAGGTGCTTTTCATATTGAGTATTATATTTTCTTGCTCACCATCTTAATTTTCAGGCTGAATCTACAAGGCGGCACTATGAAGAATAATTGGCCAAGCAAAGCTCGTTTTTTGTACAAAATCGCAGGAGAATGCACATCTGGTAAAAATAAAAATTTTAGACAATTAATCTAAAACATATTTCAATTCAAGAATAGTTAATTCTTGCTACATGTTAAAGAACTTATGAGCAAGACAAGAGACTAACGACTTCTTAATTCAATGCAATGTTTTTTGCACTAACACTCTAATCATCTCAAAGACAAATCATATTAAGGTACTTTTTGATGTATCACATTCCAAGGGGAAGAAATGAGAATCTAAATGTGCTTCAATGTAATAAAAGGCTTAAAGCCATGCAAATACTTGGTAGACTCGGTGCTTCTAAAGCAGCTTCCATTTGCATGGTTGAAGGACACGACGGATTATAATAATCCCAGGCTAAGCACAAGATTTAATATAATTGTTGGTTGCCTCAATCAAAGTCTTCATACTCAACAACATTTCCTTGATGCAAATGAAAATGCGAGAGCGAGAAAAAAAAAATTAATCCTAAGAAGTTGACTACAGTCCATACATTTACTTACTAGCTATTTTTCCCTGTAAACACAACAAAAACCTTTCACCATACATTTACTAACTTACTTCTGGTTCGCCCTTCTCCACTGTCACGATAAGCCAGTTGTTTGTTACTTCTTATTCCTTGTGATAATTCAACTTTTCTTGCAACTTCTCTTGTAGATTAAATAAAAGCTTTCTACAAAAGAAGTTGCACGAGGAAGAAACTTCTATTGCAGATTAAATCAAAGCTTTCTACAAGAGGAAGTTGCAAGAAAGGCTAAATTATCACGAGAGATAGGAAGTAACGAACAAGAAAAATTCCGCCTCCGTCCACGGGAAAACTAGCTGAAAAATAATGATTTTGTTGCATTTTCTTTTCTTGGTTTTACGGGCGTTTTTTATCATGTGGGCGAAAAGGCATATCCCCGTTCTCATCATCGAGCTCTAATCTTACATTGCCACCATGCAAACACATACGATAGAACATGTTCAACTCTGAATTCCTTCCTCTCTTCTCTTCTTGTGCGAAATGTTCCACGAATCACTGACTCAAAAATATCATCTTGTGATGATTCTCACAAAGCTGATGCAAAGTGGATTATATGAACCCTCTCTAATGGAATGGGAAAAATGCCATGGAACTTGGGATCTTCTTCTCCTCTATTAGGAGCATTTGCTTGGTTAAGGAACAAGGTTGAAACAAATCTTCCCAATGATTTGACTTCCTTGCATGATGCGGTCTGAACAACTTTTGCATGTTCCTTGTCCTCCTCCACTTATGTTGTACATTGCTTTCTCGGTTTTAAATCGGGCCCAAGTGAAAAATTACTTTGTAAGATCCATAGTGATCTACTTGCAATTTTTCCCCTCCCTCGAATCTAGATATTAGACTTCGGGATGTCGGTTTGATGGAACACCCATTTCAATACCTCGTGGGTTTCTTCACGAACTTTAAGAGACCCTAACCACCAAGTGTCATCTTTAGATTGACATGAGAACCATTTTTCAAGCACGCTTCTTCTCCTCGTTAGTCACCTCTACATCTTTTTTATTATTCTTGTTGCTCTTTGATTTAGCATGTGCAATTGCATTCTCAATTGCTCTATTCATGATGACAACGGATACCCTCTCATACTTCTCAAACTTGGTTAGTTCCATTTCATCCAATTTTATGCAAACTTCAATCTCACCATTAGTTTTTACGATTTTGTTAAGTCATAATATTTGACAAGGAATTGTAAAAGAGAGTAACCGAGTCAACCCAAAGATTATTGCGTTCATTCATCCCAACTATATCACAACAATCCTTGCCATTCTTATCTTTTATGGCTATGGCGGGGACCGACACATTCAACATGGTGCATCTCTCCTAATATGGCATACACCATCTTTGTCCTAGTAACCCTTGTATTATCGACAATTTGTGGGACGTGGGCCGAATACTTTTTTGTGCCCATTCTTTTCAACGCCGTGGAATGGCTTGAATAGAGAATGGTAACCAGCCCTCGATGCCTACATCATCACAAGCAAATCAGTACATCCGTAAGCTTCTAGCTTCTTGTAGATCTCTCTAGTACCATTTCCAATATCATCTTCTTGAGAAGAAGAGTTGTAGGGCCGACAAATCATGTCCACTATCTCCTTTGTTTGTCGCTAGGTTCTTCACTCGTAACCAAGATTGCTTCTAATTTTCGGATCTTAATTGGCCTTTGCTAGTGTTGTAAAGCGGACCTTGTGGCCATGACCTGGCGTCTGAATGCACACTGATCAAACCCGGTTCCTCTATCGGTCGCCAGTGCTTCTTCCTTTCTCATAAGCCAAGGGTGTTTTCTTCAAATTCTTTAACCTACATTGAAACCCAAAGTTTGCTCTTAGGAGCTCTTGGATCTTTTCTTGCAGCTGCCCTATCACCAATTTGGACTTGTCCACTTGGGTATCTCAAAGTTTCCCTCCCCAAGCCGTCATTCCTTTCCTTCATTCACGATTGGAGTAATGAAGCGAGAAAAAAGAGCTAGTTTAAGTTATAATTCTCTTGTGACAATCGGGCTGACTCATCTCAAGGAAGCGTATTAGATTCAGAATGCCTTCATCCCTCTCAATCTCACAATATCGAGGAGGCCGAGTTAAGTCACCACAAAATCGGACTAAACTTGAAAGCGTCGAAATAGCGGTTTCTTGCCACTCAAGCGGATCAATGGATATAAGCGCCATCGCCCGGATGTCGACACTTTTTTGAGCACGCAAGGCCGAACGCCGAGGTCTAAGTTCTTATTTTTTAGACCTCTTTTTTTGCGATTGAAGGCTGGAGCATATTAGGTGGAGTCGGTTGGATCCTTATCCACGCATCATTTGGAGCTTCCATCTTGCGTGGATCGCGGCAGCGAAATGAAGGTGTACAATTTGTATGCCCGGCACAATTAAAGCCGTGTGAGCGAACGTCCGTATTTAACCTTGTTTTTGAAATTTGCAGCGTGCATATGGAAATCGAAAAGTCCATTCTCCTACAATCCATGCTTTTATACATTAAGCAAATTCAAAATTCGAATTGTAAGGGGGCGGGAAGCTTGTATTGGGATGAAGTAAAGATCGGTTCTACGAACTTTTAAAGCGCCAATCCCGTAGCCTTTCGAAATGAAAGTCACGATGCAAAGCTTCAACCTACACATTCAAATTTTGAAATGTAGAAGGCGGGAAGCTTGTATGGCCATAACCTCTAAATGAAAATAGCGAAGACAAGAATCGATTGTGGCGCGTGCTTGGTATCGACAAACCAAGAACAACGTCATGAGTTTGCCGGTATGCTATAATGCAAGTGGCTTTTAGAAGCGCCCGTGTTGCATCGGTCTGTCGACAACCAACGGAATTAAATACATATAGGCGCCATAAATGCGATCCCCTTATTAGGAGAATATTCCAAGCAAATCGTAATTATGAGGGTTTGGTATCCTAGGTGGCATGGGAAAAAAGGAGCGGAGATATGACGTGGAATGGCTGATAGGAGGCCATTTTGAGACCCCAAATCTGCCCTAATGTGCCGTTGATTTTACACGAATTTTAAAGTGCACAAAATTTTCTAACCCGCGTACCTGAAAAAACTTTCATATACACAATTCTAATAAAACCACGACACATTGAATTTCGGGATTCACGCAGCGGTTTTACTTTTCGCGTCTGGCGAAAAATCGCGAAGCGATTGAAAGCTAGCGTCTGTGAAAATGTTATTTTTCGCATAAGTTATACTTATTCATGTATGCGAAACAACTTTCGCATACGCGAAATAGTATAAATTGCATATGCGAAAAAAAAAAAACAAAACAAAATTTCGTTTGTACGCGAAAAGGCGAAAAAATAAATAAATAAATTTTTGCCTTTTCGCGTGCTGGTTTTCTTGTTTTGTGTCTGTGAGGGAAACAACTTTCAGCGTATCTTGTAAAAACTTTCTTATCTGCGAGCGGTATATTACGGGTAAGTGGGAAAAAAAAATTGTCTCTTCGCATACGCATTTTTCACTGTTTCGCGTACCGAAAAAAACTTTCGTGTATGCGCTTTAGTTCTTTTCGCATACGCAAAAAATTTACGTATTATATGACAAATTTATGCCGTATTATACGAATAATACATTTTACGTATAAAACGTACGAAGTATCGAACCTATCCCTGATGGTATTCTAAGGACCAGCTTAAAGAATAGAATGCACTTATGGATGAATAAACAAACTTTGCTAAAATAACAGGCAAAGCTAGCAGATATTAATATTTTTGCTATTTGGAACCATTTTAATAAAAAAGCTGCAATTGCTTTACCAACAAGAAATATCTAAAGATTAATATACGTTGGTATAAGCTGAATCCTTTATTCATAAGATATCAAGCCCTCTAACTGAATTGAGGCCACCTCTAAAGGAACTGGGATGAAAGACCTTTAAAGGAATTGAGGCTATTCCTAAATGAATTGGAATGATTGTCTCTAATCGAATTGAGACTAAAGACCTCTAAAGGAAGTGAGGCCATTCCTAAATGAACTAGAATGACCATCCTTAAAGGAATTAGGGTGAGCAACTTTTCCTTGAGGACGTTCAATCTCGGGAAGGGAAGGATTGTTACGGCTCATGCTCAACAAGTGTTTACCCTGTATACTACACGTGTTGAGTAGCTATCTATCTTTTAAAGATTGGAGTGCATAATTTTCCTATTTGTTTGTTGTTGTATTTCTGGTATGAAATTGATGTTTAAGGATTGTGATTAAAAATCTTTAGATATTTCTTATTGCATCCTTATGGGTGAGGCTAGTGATTGTCATAAATAGTTGACGCTATTTATGAGACCACGATCCAAACCAGGTGAATGGAAAGAGTCGTTGCTCTTGTCCAAGTGATTGGAATGAGTTGACGCCATGTCCAAGTGAATGGAATGAGTTGGTGCTCATAATGTCTAGGTGAATAGAATGCTTCCTATTCCTGATGTTCGCAGGTCTTCTGGTTAGTGCTGGAGATTGCAAACTGGAATAGAAAATGATCAGAAGTTAGTGCTTCTAGTGGAGGTTAGTAAACATTTTGTTTTAAACTAACCTATGCTTTGAGAAAAAAATTAAGTTGATGTTCAACTTGTGACTTTTGGAGACCTTCTCAAGGAAATAAGTTTATTCCTGAGAAGGGAAGGACTAATACGCTTTTCAAAGGTTGATTAAATATCAACTTTGAAAAGGGAGGTTTGATGGGAGCAACACACTTTTTCCTTGTAAGTAAAAAATCTCCAAGACCCCTAAATCTTTAATTTCTTGTACTCCACCATCACCAAGCTGAACTTGACCACATCTTCTTTTGCATTCTTTTAATAATTTAACATCATGCACTACAGTTTTGACATTAATTAACATAACCATTGGGTCCAACACATTTAAATTAAAATCCCCCTTAAACCCCCTTTGGTTTGGGTGCATATTCACGGGGGGGTGACTCAGAACAGCAGAGTACATTGGATAGGCATATTCACCTTATTCCTTAATCTATGGTACATAAAGTTCCTCGTTTGTGGGGTATGCAAGTACAAAATTTGCTATCTTTGTATAATAAGATTAGCAAAATACTATAAGATTTCAAGCGAGAATACTATATGGTGTTGATTTAAATGCGTGCAAAATACAATTATGAGGGCTCTCACGTCCCTCACGTCACCCCGTGTGAATATGCACCCAAACCAAAGGGGTTTAAGGGGGATTTTAATTTAAATGTGTTGGACCCAATGGTTATGTTAATTAATGTCAATGGTAGTTATGTGTTGGTTGTTAATATCAATGGTTGTTATGTGTTGGGGATTTAATTTTTATATGTTGGATGTTAATGGTTTGTGTTGCAAAAATTTTTTGCCCTTGAGGGGCCTTAGGGCCCAGGTGTGACAAAATTTTAGAATTCAAAAGAAAAAAAAACTAGAATTCATTTGAGGCTTTCATCACTGTAGCTTTTGAATTTGATCACAATAAAACAAATAGAACATAAGTAAAAGTTACCATAAGGATAGGCTTGATTGATCCCATTATTCGAAGTCATAAAGTTTACAACACAAAGAAAACCCTACGTTATTATGCTACATATTGTTACTTCCGCTACAACTATTTCTCTTTCACAATGACACCATTGTTTATCAATCCATATGATTTTGGATGCTCCATCTCTAGCTTAAAAGGTAATGCATGATTCACCTTACGATTCGATTAAAGTTCCAAACCTACATATAAATGTATTCTTGTGGCCCTTGTTTGATCTGCATTGGCGTGACATGGAAAAGTGGAATAATCCTTTGTTGTGTGCATAAGAATCCGTTTGTTGATTGAAGCTAAAAGGGGTTGCTATGAACAATCCGAAAGCCGAAATATCAAGAGTTGAAAGCAAGCGGATGGCCTAAACTTGAATCGCTGACAAATCATAGGAAGGAAACAAAGGGGTTTTGCGACACTACATTGTAGAATCGGGAAACCAATACCTTGTAAAAAAAACATTATGCTAAGCGAAGAAACATTAAAAACAAATACCTTTGTAAGTGTGAGCAAAAAAATCCATCTCGTGGTAGTAAAATCCACTCCGGCAATAAGAATCCAAGAGGGCAAGTACACATGCACACACATGCACACATGCACATGCACTTGCACTTGCACTTGCACATGCACATGCATATGAGCATGCACATGCACACACATGCACATGCATGTGCACATGCATGTGCACATGCACACATGCACATGCATGTGCACATGCACATGCACACACTTGCACAGTGTTCATGCACAAACACATGCAGACAAAGACAACAACCCTCGGATTGTTCCAACTAACGAAAATCAACGGCCCATAAAGGGTGCACTCTGGAAATACTATTTAGTACACCTCAACGAATACAACAACGAAATCATAGAAAAACCATATGAAAAAGCGTATAAAAATCTAAAAGTAACCCCCTGTTATTATGCTACATATTCAAATTTATTCAGCTTTTGAGCAACACTAAGTAGATTTGTTACCTCAATGGTATCATCCAAGTTCTCTTCCTCAAATTTTGCATCCTCGACTATATTCACACTAGATCCTCCTTTGAATCTTCCTCGACCTCTTGAACTTGCAAAGCCTTTACCTCGGCCTCTTCCCTTACCACCAACACCTTTTGGACTTGGACAATCAACAGCCAAATGCCCTTTTCCATCACTATTAAAACATTTAAAATTTTTACCTGCACTTGGACAATCAGACTTCAAGTGTCCATATTGGTTGCATATGAAACCTGGTCCTAATTTTTCTCCTCTTCCTGAACTCGAGCTCCCTCCTCTTCTTTGCTTACCTGCATACAACAACTCAACAGATTGTTCCTCATCATCTTGTAAACCTTTAGTTTGCTCAAACTCGATTCGAATCATTCTCAAAGCATGCTCCTTTGAAGTTGCTATGTTTCTGATCAAAGTTGCCAAGTGTGTATTATGAGAAACTGCTCTGGATAATGCCAAGATTTGATATTGATCACTCAAGACATTTCCAGCACCCTCCAAATCTGCAACAATCGAGTCAAATTTTTCTAGAAAATCTGTTAGATTATCTTTCTCAAATAATTTTAATTTCCTCAATTGTTTGTCCAACAAGTCAATATGAAAAGAACTTTTAACCTCATATTGGCTCACCAAATATTGCCACATCTCATGTGGTTTCATCCCTCTCAACCTCAGCTTAAGAGCAGTACCAACTTTGCTCAAATTAATTGCTTGTGCCTCTTTAACTTTTGTTTCATCAATAACACCTGCTGCTGAAGTTGGAGATCCCCCTGACAGTGTAGACCCTGCAACCCCTTCACTTGATCCACTTGTGCTAACACCAGGACTGGAACCTCCAGAACTTGCTGTGGCCCTGATCTGACTGCCATCTATTAAATACCATAAGTTCTCAAACTCAAGAACTGATTTAATAGCCTGTATCTCCCTTGAATACTTCAATTTGATTCAACAAGTTAGCTGCAAATCTAGTAGACATAGTAATCAACCAACCTGTGCTCTAATACCAATGATAGTATTTAAGAGTCTACTAGAACCTCCAAACACTTGCAAACAAGTCACACTAGAAAATTTCTTTACTTGATTTAATATTGCAAGTGCAATACAACTAATTTTTCGAGTGCAACTAGACTTTATAGATCTATCTCAAGGCTTCGAAGGAATTTGAGTTGAATCAAGAGAGCCAAGATATGGTCACTTATCTCTTGATCAATCTAACAATTCCAGTTATTTATTTACAAGCATTAAACCAAATCATAGTCATTAATATCCCAGTTACTGTAGACAAGGTATCGAACAAAACACTGTAGCTCTTTCGAACTTCCTTGTTTGCAAAATGCCGTCCTCATTGCAAGCTGCAAAAACGTCAAGCAACTTCTACTTGATTTATCTTGGATCCCCCGACGGTTTCGGCAGGAGATCAGCATTCCCAGATGGGAATATGTCTTTCGTGGATTATCCCACAGGCATGCCTTCAGAAAATGAAATATTCATTATGCCATCGAATATTTCTGTTTAATATAACTCCCCCCTTAAATTTATAAACCATTGCACCATTGCAATATTGCAACTTCTTATATAACCTCAAGTTTTTACTTTCATTCACAACCTTGATCATTCATTCTTTATATCATCTGACCCTTCAATTTCTATCACTCCATCCCCACAATAGCCCTCCCATCTCAACAATAGTCCTTCCATAGCTCGCATTTCACATGTAAATGCTTACGAAGCAATTGACCATTCATTAGAAATTGGTTCCTAGTAGATAAAGGAGAAATGAAAGATTTTATTTCACAAAAACTATTTGATCCTCAATAGAGCTAATTAGTTTGAGGGCTAATTGGTGGGTTCATGTCATATAGGTCTTGCAGCTGAGTCATCACACGAGGACATGGAATGTAAAAGTAAATACCCTGCATTTTTATCTTCATGAGGACATGCAATGGACCTAGAAAATAATGGTTTTGTATTGTGCATGAGTCTCGTAGATATATATGTTACAAGTTTTGTTCACGGACAGTCTTTATTGAATGTACAAGAAATCTATTGTTGACGCCAAAGACATTTTCCTTTACCGACTCACTCACTGGTATAAAATTTTGTGTGAAGAGTGGCAAGAAAATGGTATGATATTCAATGATGATTGAACTACTATCACAATGAGGAGAATTATATAGAATCGAAGAAACAACTCCAGGATTTGTGAATATTGCTAATTTAAGGTTTTGGATTTTGGATATTTTGACCTCAGTCTATTGTGTTTGTTAGGCCATATTTTTTGTGTGTGTACATTGGTGTAATGGAATTCCTTATCGGGGTGTGTTGCCATTATCATTTAGGGTTCTAGGTATCCTATGAGAATGATCTGCCTCTGTATGTCAGGTAGAAATAATCTTTGACTCGTACATTCATCTTAACTCAACAAACTACATCAGAATAATATAAGGTTAGAATAGAATAGAATAGAATATGATTTTATCGTCCACGGAGACCAACTGGCCTATGGGACCCAAGTACAAAGAGAGAGCAGCAGGCGTATTAATCAAATAACTATACATCTAAAGCCAAGGTCATATGCCTTCTTAATGGTATTTCAATTAAGACTTCCATTGCTATTTAACCATTTAAATAAAGCCAGTCCATACCCTTGCCCTACATGAAACTATGACTCAGTATTAATTCTCAATGATAAAACTTTGCACCCATTTAGGTTAGCCCCATATGTATATATAGCATAATTCATAGTCATTAAACACAACCCAACTCTGGTTGCTCTAAATTACCCTGTAGTATACTGATCTTTATATCATCAACTTTGTCAAGTATTTCTCTTACTCTAGTTAGTCAAACCTAGACAAAAATAATCCCTTATCTGATGTTATTGTTTTTTCAAAAAGGATTTATGATGTATATCTACTGTATCCTTTCCTAACACAGTATGGCATTACTAGAAATGGTGCCCAACGTTGTTGGCATAAGCTAGGAACTATAAATGAATAATGGAGCCACTTTTAAATTAATTCACATCTACAAAATTACACAATGAACAACATTCGACCAGCTTTCCCCCTTCCTCTTCCTTTCCCTTTTTTTTTTTTTTGAAAACGTGTTTTACTTCATATTATACACTCAAAATATTACAAAGTACTTCCAGAAGTAAGAAATGTCCCTGAAGCATCAATCACTTTTAGATGATCACTCCATATTGGAATTTTTTTCCCTTTTGCCTTTCCCCTTTTTCTTTTTAAAATTTTCTCCTTTCCCTTTTTGCCTTTTCCCTTTTTCTTTTTTTCCATTTCCCTATTTTGCATTTTCCTTTTTTTCATTTCTGCTCCCTTGTTTTTCCTTTTTTGTTTTTCCCTTCTCTTTTCTCCCATTTTTGTTTTTCTTTTTACTCCGTTTCCTCTTTTCCATTTCCCTTTTCCATTTTCTCATTCCTCGCTTTCTCTTTTTCGTTTTCTTTTTTTTTCCGTTCCCTTTCAAATTTTTGTCCATTTGCTTTTTTTCCTTTTATCCTTCTCCACTGTTCTCCTTTTCCCATTCTCATTTTCCCTTTTCCCCTACTCTAATTTCCCCTTCCCTTTTTTCTTTTTCTATTTTCCTTGACTTTTCTTTCCTTTCCCTTTTTGTTTTTCCATTCTTTTTCTCTTTTTTCTTTCACGCTTTCCTTTTGTATTTTCCCAGTCCCCCCTTTTCCCTTTTCCTATTTTCTATTTTTCCCTTCCATTTCTGTTTTCCGTTTTATCTTTTGTTTTTCTCTCCCCTTTTTCTTTTCTTTTTTTTTTTTCCGTTCACTTTTGCCTCTTCTGCCATTTTTGGGTTGCCCCTAGGGGGGCAAGCCCTTGCTGAGGTGGGTTCTTAGCATATTCTTTCAGGTCTATAAAAGTGGACATGCATGTGATGCAATACGGTGATATGCTGTATGCAGCACATGTGTGAACTTATAGGATTTGCAAGCGGTCATATGCTTGCATGTCACTTTTTCAAGTCGCTATATACTTGCTCTCGATTATGGCTTCAGGTCTTAAGCAGAGCAGATATTGGTATTTTTCCTTTGGGTTTTAAGTTAAAAGGGAGATGGTTGAGGTAAATCACAGATTTTTGAAGCAATCGTAGGGTTTTTCAAATCAAAGCATTTGATTGAAAAGGTTTAGGCTTATTAGAAGAAAACAACCAAGTTTTGTGATTGCACAGATGCATCTGCAGCTATGGCGATCTCAAATCTATTCTTCATTTTTTTTCCTTGGCGCAACTCCTCTTTAATGCACTCTTCCCGCACATTTTTTTGATTTTTTTCAATGGCATCTTCCATTACTGCAACATTAATCCTAGTAGTAATGATTGTACTAGCCCATTGTATGGGTCCCATGAACTATTCTATTCTATTCGATTCCCGCAACATTTCTTGCACTAGTAAAAATAAGCCTTGTTTGTCATGTTTTTTATCACATAAATTACACTATATAATTATATTATTTTGTCCTTGACAAATAACTATTATCACTCGTGACCAAATGTGAGCCATTTGTCACGCATGATAAATAATTAAGTTTGTGATGTGTGGCAAACATAAATTTGTCATACGTGACAATGTGAAAAACTTAAGTTTGTTTGTCATGCGTGACAAACTTATGTTTATATATTTATTTTTTTATTAATATTATTATATATCGTCTTTTAAAATTTCTTGATTATTATTATTATTTATTTACCTTTACCACATGTAAGAAATTGTGTTAGGGGAAATAACAAAAATTATTCAGAGACTTGTCCAAACTTGTTTCAGTTGTCCCCAATTGGTTGCAAATTGGAACATAAGGAGACGAAGAGAGAAATTAGAATCAATATATATATAAGGAAAAATACAATGTACATGCACACTATATAAAGTATATGTGTACAAATTTCATGCCATGCCAATTTCTCCATCCTTGTGATCATGCATTGGGACATGTAGTTCCCTTACTCCATATACCTAAAAAAATAAGTAAATCCCAAATCACTTGACGAGCATTGGACTGTTATGCATGTTTCACTTTAAAAAGATCATGCCTCAAACTACCATAATACACCTAAAACAGAAAAAAAAAGGGTAATCCAAAATATGCTTCAAATCAAATAGAACTTGAGCTTGGAATTGAAAGATCAAATACATGAATGCCTTAGCCTTGTCAATGCACCTTTGCTCCTATACTATAGGGTTATAAGCTTAACCTTCAACGCCACATCCACCACATCTAAGCAACTTAAAGTGTTCATCTAAAATCAATATAGAGTGGCAACATGCGAAATATTATGAAACAAATAAGAGCATAGACAAATATGCTTCAAATCAAATAGAAATTAAGATTAGAACTGAAAGAGTGAGGTTCCATGAATAGAGGTTATATAGGATGATCAATTTTGTCAAACACATTTTTGCCTCTTGAAAGGCAGCACATGTTAAAATCAATTGATTGCCTAGAAATCTATTTCTTACAGAACCATTCATTATAATGTAGTCATGAACCGACTTATCTTGGGAAGGCACCTTCTTTTTGCCCAAGTAAATAAGAAATAGAACATATGAAGACTGCCTCAGCAAGCCATGCCTCCATCTACCAGCTTCCACAAGCCTCCCTGCACCAAATCAAGGTTTCTAGATTAGTGATGTCGCATATTCACACAACTCATGAATCACTGATGGCATTCCAAGTGCACAACCTACCATGCAAGCAAACAAAAACAAAAACAAAAACAAAAACAAAAACAAAAACAAAAACAAAAACAAAAACAAAAACAAAAACAAAAACAAAAACAAAAACAAAAACAAAAACAAAATACAAAATACAAAATACTTTTGACAGAAAGAGAGTGGTACAGGAGCTCTGCATGGCTCTGAAATGCGCCACTGCAAGTCCATGAGCCTCCACGAGCATCTAAGGAGGAAAGCTTCAAAGAAACAAAAAGCAAAAAATGGGGCAAAGATACTCAAAAAGAAAAGCAGGGTCGGATCGGATATGGCATCACCCACAAAGACTTCCGGAAGAGAAAAATTTCTGGAAAGTGTGCCGACGCACTGAGCGCGGAGGCACACTTGACAACCCGGAATTGCAGGTAAGGAGTCTTTGGCATAACGTGAAGGAAGGTTAGATGAAATTCAGACAGGTAAAAATAGAGAATCAAGAGTAGAAATAGCAGAATTGCGGGTAGAAACACCGAAAATCGCAGGTAGAAACAACGGAATTGCGGGTAGAAACTTTGAATGGTCGAGTAAAAAGAGAGAAGGCACTATTGCGTCCGTCGAAAAATTTTAACGAACATTCTTTAAAAGAAATGTAGCCATATGGCGCATGATGGTTGGCTATGTGGCCTGAATTTCATCCAACCTACCTTTACGATTTGCTGAAGTGGAAGAGGAGGAAAAACCTAAATTCGCCCTAAGGCTGAAATCACACTACAGCCTAAACTGAGAAAATAAAAATAAATCACCAACAAATTCGTGACATGTGGACTTTGGGCATGCTGCACCTATCACATCTAGGGTGCCCAACACTCAGTCAGCATTTTGGCACCGTTTTTTTGGACGGGGGATTTTGCCTATCCATACATTTTGGTGGACAAACACATCAGATAACACCTGGAAGAACGGCACCTTCTGTGCCAGGAAAAACTCGGAAGAGCTTCAATCCGGTTCAAATTCAGTGCCAGATCTCTCAAATTCGGTGCCAGATCTCTTAAATCGCTAGATTTTTGTCAAAGAAAAACCTGGAAGAGCTTTAATCCGGTTCAAATCACTAGATTTTTGAGAAAGAAAAATCCAAGAGAGGTTTAATCTGGTTCAAATCTGGCCATGCAGTGATCATTCGGTTAAAATTGGTAGCAGATCTCTCAAATTTGGTGGCAGATCTCTCATAAATCGATAGCTTTTGGTTGGATGATCATAATTGTGAAGCAAGATGGCCGATTTTTAGGTCTCTGTTCTTCCTTGTGTGGCACAAATTTGTTTTGGTTTGGATGCTGATAATGTGATGTGGACTGAGCAGCACAAAATTTTCAGTGCCAAACGCATGCCTAATTGTGCCACGTAATTAATTTGTATCAGCAATAGTGTGATTTCACCCTATTGGGAGATGCACCCTTAGGCTGGAATCACACTACGGGCAAACCAAAGTAAATGCGTGGCAACTCTAGACAGGTATTCAACCCAAAAAAAAGTTCTGCCCTTCGCCGATCACACTATATGTCCAGAATAATCTTCCATGTCATCTTCCACTTGTTAATCCTTCTGATCTCCACTATTTTTCATAAGAATTTAGTCTAAATCCAGCACTATCTGGTTCGGAATAGCTTGTTAATCATGTATTTGCCAAAAGCCCCATCATAGGTATCCCGAATTTGATTGAATCACGCTTCCACTATTTAAAAGCTTTGATGGCATCTGTTTCATGATTTTTTGCAAAGATCATCTCTGATTCATTTCGAATGCAGTGATTCATTCTAAACCCTCTGATTCATCGCTATACCTACAAAAAAAGCATAACAAAGAATCAACCGCTTTTCACAAATCCGCCCCAGATTTTCAGATTTTCCAGCAATCTTCAACAATTTTCAAAGACCTGCCATCGATTTGAACTATTTTTCATCACCATTGAATCCTGGGAGACTATCTTGGCTGTAGGCTGTCGGATTGCGATCTACAGCTTGAATAGGGGAGCAAGGGAGCAGGTGACGTGGTTGTGCAACGAAAAAGGTGGATGACGTGGATGCCTGCCGAAACTTGGGACATGCAAAGTTGTCCGTCCAAAAATTTAAGGGTGCCACAATGCTGACTAGACATTTGGCACCTTAGATGTATATTGGGTGCCTGCCTAAATTCCACGCGGCATAATTATACTGGTTAGCGCAACAGCCTAACCTCGAGTGGCGCATTATCTCGAAGCCTAGCCTATCCACGTGTCCAAGATTTTGATCTAGAAAAATAGACGGTTGAAAAAAATAATTTTCTCGGTTGAAAAAAATAATTTTCTTCTTCCTATTTGCCCAACACGGGCGCGACGTCGTTTGACCCACGACTCTCTCCTCCCTCCTGCCCAGGCCGGGCAGAGCTCCAACTCCGGCGACTTTTTTCCTCCACTGCAGATCCGGCCCTGCCCAACAAGCCATAACCGTCCCTTTCGGCCCTTTCCTTTCTTTTTCTCCCCGCATTTTGATGCTTTTTTGGTACTTCTTGCATCAAACCCAACTGGTTGGTGTTTTATGATGGATTCAACCCTTTAATCCAAGCAGAGTTTGGGAGTCGAAAAGATGCGTTTTTTTTTGGTTAATATGGCCTTGAGGCATCTTTTGGTGCCTGTAATGTGCCGATTGAAGAGTATAGCTTCTAGGCGATCTTCGATATCAGATTCTGTGAGATTTTGTCTCTTCTATTGTATTGCTTGAGTGATTTATCAATGCGTGTTTAAAGGGAAAGGCCTTGTTGTTTCTCCGGCATTCTATCCGTTCTTAGCTTGCATGCTATCCATGTATGAGCTTGTCTATCGGATGTTTATTTACAAAATATCTCGATTGGTTTTGTCCTTCGTGATGATTAAAGCGTGTCATGATTGTCATCGCCCATTGTTCAAGTCGAGGATAAAAGGGTTGTTTTGCTTAAAGCTATTGAATGAAAATTATGTTTGATGTTATGTTTGCCCCTTCTCTATTTCCGGCTTCCCTTTCTTGCCTGCATTATTAACATGGCATCAATTTTTTGCTGTTTGTGGTGCAATATTCAAGTGCATATGTTGTCTGACATAGATCATTTGCTTAAGCTTGTTGCTTTTATTCAACTTAATTTATTGGAGCAGGAGTATTTAATTGTGTATCGTGCTCTAAGCTTGCTTGTGGATGTGACTTGTAAAGTTGAACAGTTTGGCATGTCACCTATTCTAACAATGGACGACAGTGAAACAATAGTCTCTGATCAAAAGAATTATCACATTAAAAGCCTTTTCTGTAATGATTCTTGCAGCCATGTAGATTTTGTGGCACATCTTAGCTCACTTGTCTCTGACCAGATCGCATTTTTACGCTCTAATCCCAAGCTGCTGAGTAGTACTGTACCAGACGTGAATTGCAATTTTGCTTAAGCAGTTTGCTGTTTAAGTTGGTGAAAGGGTGTCCACAAGTGTGCTATCCAGTTGTTGATTACTTATGTGAAATAATACATATCATTGTAAAGGAAAAGCAAAGCGAGAAAAATGCTGAAATCCACAGCAGAGGATGTTGATGTGGAAATGGTTGACGAAGAAACTTCTGGTGGCAAGGCAAAAGATGAAAATTCTGATGCAATACAACTGGTCTTTTTGTGTCGTTGCTTGCATGCATGTGTTCAAAGTGTGCATTTCCAAAAGACAGATATATTAAGGATCTATACAAGATTAAGTGGAGTCTTAAATATCCTGGCGACACGAAACCGTTATTTTCATGCCTTCAAGAGTTTGATCTTTACCATGATGAAAATGGATATCATTCATCAATTCCAAATGGTTGTTTTCGGTACTGCCAAAGATGTTGAAGATGGCAATGATCTGGCCCATAGACTGCAAATCTTTTAAAATTGCTTTTTGGTTAGGGACATGGAATCAAAAGTCAAAATTCTTGTAGACCAGTTCATATAATCCTCACATTTTTGGTCACTTTATAGAATTGGAAAGCATTCTTCTTGCTTTGCATTCTGGCCAATTCATCAAAGATAAGGTTGGGTATGAGGTATGTTACTTTTGGTTGAAAGGTCTGTCATTGTTAAGTGCCAGTGAAGCTCTTCTTTGGAGGAAAAGGAATGCAAATGTTGGTTATGCAACAAACTAGTTGCAATAATCGTTTTGCCATACCTCCCTTTTTTTCTTTCATGCAGAGATAATAAGAGGGCTTTCCCAGCAATCGTCGCACAACAACGCGGATTTGTTATGCCAAGCACCGATGTACCTGCTGCTTGAAGCATATGGGATTTTTCCATTTTTTCCTTGCCAGGAAAAGCACATTTGCAGCGTTCACTCCACCCTCCACCCCCTTGTAGGTTCTTTTTTTAATTCAAATGCCAAGTTCTTGGCAAGCAAATCTGGCCAGCAAAATTTGCTTAGGAATATGTTAGATCTGAGTTTTTGTTAGCAATAAAGGAAACTGTTAAAGGATAGATACTACTTTGTGTTGCCATGCTTCAGCATGTTCAAATCAAGCATGCTCAAATCAGGAACAAGCAGAGACATGCCGTGATTTTCTTTCTTGCTTGTTTCTATATTTTATGAAAGTAAGAGCCCTGGAACTATGGTACTAACTACTCAACAGCTATGGCAATTGGATTAACATCAAAAAATGGGCTGCAATCACTATCGTCGTCTCTTGAGGTAAATATTGCTTTTCATTTCTTCCAATATCTCGTATGGTTACATGAACCTATCATTAAGATACCGATATGCCAATGATGTGGTGTAGAAATACCGCTAAGAGCATGCTATTCCTTTTTTGTTGCTTATGCAAGTAGATGGTAGCATATTTATACGTGCAGGTTGCCAGGAAGATTTTATTTAGATGCAATATTCTCTGCGCCTATTACATATACCAGTTCGTTACCTCTTCTTCTGATTACCAGTTCATTACCTCTTCTTACATATACTATGCCTTTACAAAAAAAGCCCATGTAGATTAGATTGGCATTATCATTAACTAATAAAATGTTTATTATAGAGCTAAATGCCTCTCTTAGCTTGTCTTTTTTTTTTTTTTTGTTTCTCATTTAAAAAAGCCAGTATATGTACTTCTTTATACAGATTATCTCATACGTGCTAATGTTCTCCAATGCACCACTATTGGTCTTCTCGTAGCTTGTTGTTACAAATGCTACAAACAATAGGAAAACGAAATAATTTAAACATTTCTTTCTATTCTATTCTATTCTTAAACAACAATCAAGCTAACAACCATCCACTCCATATGATGTAAAGACAATGATAAAATCTACATAGACCAGACGACAAATGTTAAGGCATGAGAATGTCATTCTTAATTGAAGTCGAACAAAAAAATGACTAAGACATTGTCAAGTACAAACCGTTCTTGATCATTTCAAAATCCAAATACATCATACATCATACAATCAATTTAATGGCTAGTCTGTCTATAACTTGTTTTAATGTATACGAATGCCTATTTATAATATCTTTTGAGCTAATAGTTTGTATCCTTCATGCTTTTCTAATGAGAAGCTAACTCCAAGCCTAAAACTACCCAAGCCTAATGTTGCGCCTTTTTGCTATTTATCTTATATTTTTTCAGTTTCGGCAGTAGTGTGATTTCGCCCTTAACTAGTTTTATTTGGCGGCACGGGTTCCGCCAAGCTGCCACGATGGACGGCGAGTTGGCATTTAGAAAAGGCAGGATGCTGTCTCGCATTTATTGCGATAACAATTTAATCGTGTAGGAGGACACCATGGAATCGTTAGCAGAGGGATACCTTGTTCCCTTGCGATGGCCGACAACAAGAGCCATCCAAACGAGATCGACTCCATCAATGGAGAGTATTATCAAGCTTTACCAGATGCTCCTTCCTTGCTTTCCCATGAAAGTTGGTCGACCATTTGGCTCCACGAAGTTAAACGACAGTGTTGGATTGCTTGCCCTATGATCGGCGTAAATCTCTTGCAGTTTTGCTTGCAACTTGTGTCCCTCATGTTCGTTGGACATTTGGGACAGTTGTCTCTTTCCAGTGCTGCTATTGCTGTTTCCTTTGCTAACGTCTCGGGATTCAGCCTCTTGGTACGTCTTATCTTCTCGTTTGTGAGCATTTGTTAACTCATTGTTATTCATTGACATTCTTTGATTTCAATAAATCTTAAATTAGTCTACTTGTTTCCTTCCCATAGATAGGAATGGGCAGTGCTTTGGAGACACTTTGTGGACAAGCCTACGGAGCACACCAGTATCATTTACTCGGTATTTACATGCAAAGAGCAATCTTTGTGTTGGCTATTACCTGCATACCAATAGCAGTTGTTTGGTATAACATGGGAGGGCTGCTCGTTGCACTAGGGCAGGATCCCATGATTTCAATAGAAGCAGGGAAATATGCTCGATGGATGCTTCCTGGTTTATTTGCTTATTCATGCCTCCAACCGCTTGTAATATTCTTGCAGACTCAGAGCACTGTTTTTCCGATGCTGTTAGGCTCTTGTATAACCTTGTTAATCCATATACCATTATCCTGGACTTTGATTTACAAACTTAATATGGGAAATAAAGGTGCAGCATTGTCAACGAGTATATCAAATTGGATAAACGTTGCACTTCTAGTGCTTTATGTAAAATTCTCTTCTACATGTAAGAAGACATGGACTACATTTTCGACAGAGGCATTCCATGATTTAAAGCAATTCTTCAAGCTTGCAATCCCTTCGGCAATCATGATATGGTATTCTGTTCTGCTACATGCACAATCATACTCAAAGTGATGGTCGTTTCTACATTAACTGGCATGCATTTTAAGTTTGACTGTAACTATCCATTTTCATCTTGCCTGGACTGTCAGCAAAGTTTGAACACCGTTCTCCATTTGTACGTCCATTTACAGTCTTGACATCTTTTATACGCGTATTATTATCTCTATCCATTTCTTTTCCTTCTTCTTGATTCTTTCTTGTGTCACCAAGTCCTTTGGCAAGCCTCTTCTCTATGTTATTTGTTTGATAGAGTCCATTTACATTGTGTAGACTTAAGCTTTTCTCCATAAGAAACTCTGCCAAATGTAGTTTCTGCACTCTATATCTTGTCAATGAGAGTTTGATGTCAATACATTCTCTGCTCGTGCCATTTTCATTTATTTCCCACTTTCAGTTTGGAATGGTGGTCATTTGAAGCTCTGGTGCTTCTTTCTGGTGTTCTACCACGGCCAGCCCTCGAGACTTCAGTTTTCTCAATCGGGTAAGCACTCTAGGATCTGCAACTATCCTCATACCGATGTGTGATGTTAGCATAAGATTGGTCTAATAAAGTTGTTCCTGTGCAGTTTTAGTACTGTGGGTTTGGTGTGCATGATTCCATTTGGTCTGAGTGCCGCTGTAAGGCAAGCAACAACACTGAAAAGTTACATAATCAAATTTGTGTATTGCTATATATTGTTTTGACAATTTACTGTTGCATTTCCAGTACTCGTGTTTCAAATGAATTGGGAGCTGGTCATCCTTTGGCAGCTCGCTTATCCGTCTTTGTAGCATTAAGTCTGGGTCTTGTGGATGCCATCTTTGTTTCCACCACTCTGTTTTCGCTACGTAATGTCTTAGGTTGGGGATATAGTTGTGAAAAGGAGGTAGTGGAATCGTGGCAAAAGCTTGTGCCGTTTATAAGCCTGCATATCTGTCTTGGATGCTATTCAAGGTGTTCTTTCAGGTTAGACTTTCTTTGAGAGAACAGGGAGTAATATGTGTGTTCTTAAGATTTGTAGGCAAATCAAATAGAGGATCATTTCATTTTCTTTTCATGGTCATACATTCCATCATCCTTTGCGCGGTGAATAGGTTATGATGAATGGTATGATGCATATAGACATATCGTGGAATGCAAAACTTTTGGTTCAGGTTCTTGCATGATTTTTGTGTTGCAGAATAGCTTCAAGCAGATCCTACATCATCAGCTATTCTTCTTCCGTTTCCATTTTATTTTTTTGATTTATTGTATGTTAGTTTTTGTAACGAATAGATTTTCTTCTAGCTAACTTCCAGCTAGCTGAACTTGTACATTGAATGTAACCAGTTGACATATAAGTATGTGTTATGATGCCAACGAATTCTAAATACAGATTTCTTGATGTTTTTCCATGAAGCATAGAAATTTTAGAGACAACTAAAGGCCTTTACTGTGGACCAGGTGTTGTGCGTGGATGCGGATGGCAAACTTTTGCAGCTTTGACAAATGTTGGAGCATATTATGTGGTTGGACTTCCCATCGCATACTTGCTTGCATTCAAATTTCAAGTTGGTGGAAAGGTGAGCTTTGACGCAACTTTTAGGAGAGTTTTTGCATGTGAAAGCTAGTCATTAGCAAACTGTGTTTAGCTGAATGGTTTTGTACAGCCTGGCCTTAGAAAAATACAGGCTGGTTCATACACTTTAACAACAGTTTGTGGTCCATGGACAACATGTCTTTCTTCTGGAACCTGGCAATATCAAGGATCATGGCACTCACTAGTAAGCCTGATATGATTGGCAAGCAGTATAATAAGATGTCAGCTTAAGAAGGGTTTGAGAGATATATAGCCTCTTTGAGTCTATTTGCAACTTTCCTGGTGCCATTGAATATTTACTTTAGGGGTACTTCTAATATTGTTGGAAATGCTGAAATGTTTGTTTCCTAATCCATGCTTTTTTTTAACTCGAGAATGCACACTAGTAATAAGATTGTTTTGTTGCAGGGTTTGTGGCTTGGTATTTTATGTGGAGGTTCCACACAGATGATGGCTATGCTAACATGGACAGTACTGACAAATTGGGAGAAACAAGTAAGCTAGTTTGGTTTTGGCAATATGGCTTTAGGTTTCATTGCGATGTGGTCATCATGGCATGCTTTAATATCTTTGCAGGCACACGAGGTTAGAGATCGCGTTTATTCTTCAAGTTTGTTGGCATGAATGATTTCAAACTTCAGATTGGTCCAAGGCAATCTTAGTATTTTAAAGCAATGCCCGCACGGATAGTGCAATGCTGCACAAATAGCTATATACCTGATTTTGAGATTCTTGCCTCTCATCCTCAACATTGGGGTATTGTGTCAACCTTACAAGCATATCTAAACTATATAATTGCTATATGCAAGATTCTTTAAAAATCTATTCCTTATTCCTTTCTTATTTTAGTGACATGTCTACAATATTGTTTGGGGGGAAAAATCGACCTAGCAGTAGAGTAGGCTTGAGGGAGGGGGTTGGGTGGGAAGTTGTGGGAGAGAGTGAAGAAAGGAAAAGATGGAACATTTGGGTGCTTGCATTTGGTAGCTTCTAACTCTTTCATGTTTGGTGGCTTGTAGTGATAGTATATGTTGGTGTTTGTGTGTAGATGTTGATGGTTCTTTTCGTGTTAGAAATCTTTAAGGATAGACCAAGAATGTTAAATTATAACTGAGACGAAGATCAAAATAGTAAGATAGTTAAGCGAAGGCTTCGAGATCTAGCAGAACAATGCAACATGGAGAGACACCCAAAAGACAAACATAGCAGTCGAGAACAAATTTTTGTTTTTAAGAAAAGGCCTGAGAAACGAAGAGGTATGGAACCAAGTGAGGATAGGTAGGGGGGAATTCGCAAAAAACAAACACTTGCTATACCAACACCAAAAGATTTGATTTGGTTTTGTGAACTAAGCCATGGTGCTGCATTGATTCAAGTGCTCAAAAGCTCGGTTGCATATTTTGTCCAAGGGCAGAAGCTTCAAAATGCCATCCTTCATCTGCAAGAAGGGACCCCTTTATCTGGATAGAAGAAAGAAAGGTGTATGCAACCAAGCAGGTGTAGAGCTAAATTGATGGCAAAGTAATCAGCTTTTGTTCACATTTTCATTACTTGTATAAAAAACAGTTATAAAATTAGATAGGGGAAACTTTGCAATAATCAAATACCTAGTAGACTAGCATCGGAAGATTTAATCTGATTTGTGAACCGAGCCAATTGCAATGATTCAAGTGGCCAAAAGCTCGAACGTATATCTAGTCTACGGACATAAGCTTTGAAATGCCATCTGCCATCTGTAAGAAGGGACCACATCGTTTGGATAGAGGTTCGGTGAAGGCTACGATCATGAATGTTAGAGTATGATGATGACTGTGCATGCTGAATCATCAGTTGTTGCTGACATGGCACTCTACATATTAGCCATAGTCACGCCTCATTCTAGTTAGTTATTCACTAGGAGCTTATCTCTTTATGCTGGTTGTCTTTCTCAATTCCTTCATAGTCACATAGCATTAACATGGTATCAGAGCCTCTTTGGAGGAAAGGGTTAGCGCCAGTTTGATCCAGTTTTTTTTCTCTCACATTTGTTTTCCCAGTTTGGATCTGAAGTTAAGGTTCTTAGGCATTGATCGAAAGTATTATGGCTATCTATTAAGCCAAGTACTGGTTGGATCAGAAGAATTTGATGGTGTTTGCTATGTTTTGTAAGCAATAAGATTTGTTTGCAAGTAAGGGTGACCATAAGACAAGATTGTCTTGGCTTTGAGAAATCGTCATCAAGAGTGGATCTATACATTTTCCAGTTGCAGAGAGCCGGATTTGAGGTGCAGATTTGTTTGACGATTCATTTGATGAATCTCTTTGGACTGGGGTCTTATAAATTGTGCAAACACAGGACGTAGACAAGGAGTTTTGCAAATTGGACAGGTACAATGCCTGGATGATTTGGTGTCAATTCTCAAAGTGGTGACGATTTAGCTGAATCTTGAAAGTGGATTTGTATTTGTTTTTTGTCAGTCAATCTTGTAGTTCTTGGAACTGAATTGGAAGAACTTGTGTTAATTTGGTGGATCTGAAGATGTCGTGCTAAATTGATTGGTTGGATCTGGATCTGGAGTTCCAAATTTATTTTAGGTTGCCCCTAGGGGGCAAATCCTCGCTCAGATGGGTTCTTAGCATATTCTAAGCATATGCTGGTATATATACCTGGTATATTCTGAAAACTGCTCCAAACCTGCTAGCGCCCTTAAACTGGCGGTCACCCTCGTTAGTGGACGAAGCTCTTCTTACCGTGTAACTGGTAGCCGGAACAGGATGGCTACCCTCTTCTCTGCAAGAATTGCATTCCAGATCCCCATTAACCCCTCAGAGCTCGAGCTACATGCCATAGCCCGAGCAACAACCCTGTTCTTTGCTTGATTCTGTGAACTAAGCCTTATTTTCTGCAGGGTTTTCGATTGGTCTGAGCCTGTGCTTATAGGCTCTGCTTGTTTGCAGACAGGGAGGCGGCATCATCCTTGTGTTTATTGGGGCAGAGGCCAACGTCAAATTTTACAAAAAAAATTCTAAGGATGTGGGCAAATCTGCTTGGTCCGCGTCCCATTCCTTTTATGCTAGTGCTTTTTTTGTCTATAACCCACTACTTTCTGAACATCTGTATAGCAGGGATGGCGTATGAGTGGATTAGATTGTTCTTGGAATTCAAGGCTTGAAGTATTGCAAAGGGAAGGGGCTAGAGTGTACGTTAGGCATTCAGAAGATTGTTTCAAGGATGAAAGACCTTACCAGACATGGTGGTGATGTCCAGTGTAATTGGTGGAAGTAATATAGAAATAAAAGCTGCACGGGAGCTTGGTTTACCAATGTAATGTCTTTCTTAGTACCGAAATGGAATTAAGATTATAGATTCTCATGTCTATGTGGAGAAACCTGCAAATCTTTGACACAATATGGTAAATGTCCCAACCGTTTGTATATTTGCAGATACAAACGAGACAGGTGTTACGAATGATTTGTTCTTCCTGCAAATTCGTCAATTTATTAGAAAGTAAAACACCACAGGGTACTCGATTTACCACCTAATCGGACCAACTAGAAGAGATATCACCAAGTCAAGCTATTCCGCAAGACTGTATAAGAACAAGCTCTTTCTAGCCACCAACCACTGGTGTTACAGGAACTCCTTCTAATGATATGATCAAACAAGAAACAATAAAAAATACTAGAAGAGCAAGGCTAAGCGCTTGATCAAACATAGAAAGAAATAGATCTAGTTGTGCAGTAAGCGTAGACCCCTATGCACCTTTCTGGGCATAACTGTCAAACCGTAAGGAATCTATAGAAAATCAAATCCAATTTTGAAACTAGACTTCAAGAGCTTTCCAACAAGATAAGGATCGCCGACTTCTGAGTTGTGGTCACAGAGATATCACGTCTCAAATTTGTCCTTCTATTTATAGGTAATAACACTTTTTTTTGCCTTTTTGCTTTTAAATAAATGTCAAGATTTATTTTTAGCTCTCTCTTTAATAATATCAAGGCTTAGGCATACTGGATGACTTTTTTACTCGATCATATCAATAAATATTGTTCCATGCAAGGCCACTCCCGCGAGCACCATATCAATTCCTTCCCTTCTCAAGACTGATCGCCCTCAATCATCTTTCTTAAAGATTTACATCCCTTCTCAAAGACTATCAATTCCTTTCTTTCTCAAGACTGATCGTCCTTGATCGCCATTATATCTGAAAGGAACTTAGTGAGGAATTTAATATCAGTTTGTCAGCTAGTTGATCTTGGCTTTAAGGTTGTATTTGAAAAACTTGAGTGCAAAATATATCATGATAATATTCTGAAATTTATTGGAAGGAGGGTTGGTAATTTATTTGGTTTTCAAATAGAAAGAAATCCATGTATCAACACTGTTGAATTACCAACTAAGCAAACATGGCATAATAGATTGTGTCATACAAATATGACAAACATAGAATTGCTTGCCAAAAACAAGTTTATAACAGCCAAGGAAGGAGAAAGGAAAAGATTATGTGCCGGTTGCCAACATGGCAAGCAAGCAAGACTGCCTTTTAAAAAATTTGCAAAAAAGGCTAAAGGAGTGTTGGATTTAGTTCATTCAGATTTGTGTGGACCTATTAATGTCACAAGTATGAGATAAAACAAATATTTCATAACATTTATAGATGATTTTAGCAGAAAAACAAAATGTTATCTGCTAAAAACCAAGGATCAGGCTTTTGATGCTTTGAAATTGTTTGTAGCTGAGGTTGAACTGGAAACTGGAAGGAAAGTTAAATGTATAAGGTCTGACAGAGGAGGAGAGTATCTGTCAGATCACTTCAAAAAATTTTGTGCAAAACGTGGCATAAAAAGACAGCTGACATGTAGATATTCATCTCAACAGAATGGGGTGGCTGAAAGGAAAAATAGGACACTATTAAATGCTGTCAGGTCAATGTTAAAGTTTTCAGGGTTACCTAACTTCTTATGGGATGAGGCTGTCAGAACTGCAGTCTATATTCAAAATATGTTGCCTTCAATAAGCACAAGAGGAACAATGCCTAATATGTTATGGTCAGGTAAAGCTCCAAGTTATAAACATTTAAGGTCATATGGATGTTTAGCTTTTGTTCATGTACCTGAAGAGATGAGGAAAAAACTTGATGACCGTGCCTGTATTGCTTACTTAGTAGGGTATGATCCAAATTCTAAAGGATATAGATTGTATGATCCTATGCATAGAAAAATATTGATTAGTAGAGATGTGGTGTTTGATGAGGAGAAATATTACAAAGCTATTCCAAATGTGAATGAAAAAGTTGTGAGCATAGATTTAAAAAATACTAACACTGTGATTGCAGAAACTGCTGAACAAATTCCACATGTTGAACAGGATCAACAAATGTTTGATGATAGTGATAATGAAGATGTTGAATTTGAAGCAGAGGGGCAACAAACACTTGAATCTGAAGGTGAGCAACCTGAAGCTGAGCATGAGGAATTAATGGAGCCTGCACAAATAATAGTTCCCGAAAGAAAACAAAGAATGAAGAGAAGAACAGAAGCTCAAGTCTTAGCTGATGAAGCTAAGGTTAATACAGAATTATATGGCAGGAGTGAGGCTGGGAAAAGCAAAAGGCATGAAACTTTTGAGGTTAATTCTGTGTTTGATATTCTAATTTTAGAAACAGATGACCTGCCAGTTACATTTGAAGAGGTTGTGCAAGGGAAAAATTCCAATGATTGGATTCAAGCAATGAAAGATGAGATGCATGCATTTCAAAGAACAGGAACTTACACAGTGGTAGAAAATCCTCAAAACAAAAATGTAGTTGGTAATAAATGGATATTTAGAGTAAAACCAGGAGTGGATGGGAAGTCAAAGAAATTTAAAGCAAGGCTGGTGGCACATGGCTTTACTCAGAAAAAAGGGTTAGATTTTGATGAGACATTTTCTCCACTGGTGAAAATTAATAGCTTGAGAATATTATTGTCAATTGCAAATGCTTATAATCTTGAAATCCATCACATGGATGTGAGCACAGCGTTCCTGAATGCAGAATTAGAGGAAGAAATTTATCTTAAACCTGCACCTGGTTTTGAAGAAGAGGATGGCAAAGTCTGGAGATTAAACATAGCAGTTTATGGGTTAAAACAAGCACCAAGGGAGTGGTATAGATGTATGGATAATTATCTCTTGGAGCAAGGTTTTCAAAAATTACAATGTGATGGAAATTTGTACAGATATATTGATAGTAAATATTGGTGCATCATTGCCTTGTATGTGGATGACAATATTATGGTTGCAAATAGTACATCAATATTAATTCATTGTAAGAAGTTGTTGAAGAAAAGGTTTCAGATGACAGATTTAGGAGAATTGAAGAGATTTTTGGGAATTGAGGTGTTTCGAGATAGAGCAAACAAGTTATTGACTTTGAGTCAAGAAATGCAAATTGTCAACATGCTAAAAAAATTTGCTATGAATGAATGCAATATTGCAAATACTCCACTGGTACCAGGACATAAAATATCAGCCTTGATGTGTCCAGAAACACTTAAAGAAAAGAAGCAAATGGCGAAGATACCATATAGATCCTTAATTGGATGCTTATCATATCTGGCAAATTGCACTAGGCCTGATATAGCATTTGGAGTTAATTTATTAAGCAGGTACAACAACAATCCTGGTAGAGAACATTGGGTAGCAGCTAAGAGAACTTTAAGATATCTCAAGGGGACACTAAAAGTTGGGATTATGTATAATACAAATGATCTGACTTTAAGAGCCTATTGTGATTCTGACTGGGCTGGAGATTTGGATCAAAGGAAATCGACCCCAGGCTATATTGTAATATAAGGGGAAGCTCCAGTGGCTTGGATGCAAAAAACAAAGCAGTATAGCACTTTTCTAGTCTTGGAGGCGTAATATAATCTTCACTTCACATCAAAAGAATTGGTGTGGAGAGAAGACGTGCTAGCGAATAAAGCGCGGAACAAGCGGATCCAACATAAATCTTATGTGATAACACAAGCTCCATTGCCATGACAAAAAACCCAGTATTGCATGAAAGATCTAAGCATATTGAGAGGCAAGTGCATTTTATCCGAGATATGGTGCAGAAAAAGTTTGTACAACTAACTTATGTTAAAACAATGGATCAGTTTGCAGATATTCTAACTAAAGCATTATCAGTTGGTAGATTTCAAGAGCTGAGAAATATGGTACAGTATAATGGTAAGCTTATATCATCTGAAGGGGGAATGATAGAAATTGAAGGGTCAGATGATATAAAGAATGAATGATCAAGGTTGTGAATGAAAGTAAAAACTTGAGGTTATATAAGAAGTTGCAATATTGCAATGGTGCAATGGTTGATAAATTTAAGGGGGAAGTTATATTAAACAGAAATATTCGATGGCATAATGAATATTTCATTTTAAGGGCATGCATGCGTAGGATAATCCACGAAAAGACATATTCCCCGGGAATCTTGATCTCTAAAGCCGTCGGGGGATCCAAGATAAATCAAGTAGAAGTTGCTTGACGTTTTTTGCGGCTTCTTGTGTGAGGGCTGGCATTTGCAAACAAGGAAGTTCAAAGAGCTCTGATGTTTTGTTGATACCTTGTCTCTGATGGCGGGATATTAATGACTATGATTTGGTTTAATGGTTGTAAATAAATAAGTGGAATTGTTAGATTGATCAAGAGATAAGTGACCGCATCTTGGCTCTCTTGATTCAACTCAAATTCCTTTGAAGCCTTGAGATAGATCTATAAAGTCTAGTTGCACTCGAAAAATTAGTTGTATTGCACTTGTGATATTAAATCAAGTAAAGAAATTTTCTAGTGTGACTTGTTTGCAAGTGTTTGGAGGTTCTAGTAGACTCTTAAATACTATCATGGAGAAAATATACAAGGAGACAAACGAGTGGAAGGCATAGACTCGAGGGGCCTAGCAATTTGCATGGGGGTACCAAAACCTTCTGCTAGCTCCAAGCCATGTGTTGGTAAGCTCCAGTTGAAGCAATGAAGTAATGTGGCTAAAACAATTTGAATGGTAAGCATACCCATGGATATTGCTGGACAAGCACGCCGGCCTGCACCAAAGGGTATCAACTCAAAATGTTTACCCCAAACATTGACCTCACTACCTATAAACCTTTCTGGTTTAAACTCTTCCACATCTTCTCCCCACACTCTTGCATCCCTTCCTATTGCAAATGCATTTATGGAGAGACGTGTTTTTGCTGGTATGAATATTTCATCCACCTTGCATGATTCTATGCTTTCATGAGGAACTAGCATTGGCGCCGGCGGATGAAGCCTCAATGTTTCCTTTATCACTGCATTCAAATAATCCAACCTTTGTAGGTCTGGTTCTTCCACCAACTTATTTGGTCCAACAATTTGCATCCAATTCTGCCTGAACCTTTTCATTGCTTGTTTATTAGCTAGAAGCTCTGCCATGGCCCATTCTACCACTGTAAGAGAAGAGTCTGTGCCTCAAGGATCAAATTCTGCAATAACAAAAATGAATTCAGGAGAAACTGGTCTTCCAAAACAACTTGAAAGAATTTAGACAGCATTTAGACAGCATTGAATTGAAATTTAGCAATGGCTTATGCAGAAAAACTAGAAAGAAATAAATAATCACTAACCATCATAGTTGCTTTAATTTGCTCATCACGAATGCCTGGCTGTGACAGAAACACATCAAAAATCGTCATCTCTGCTTCTGGCGCCCTTTTGCTCTTTGTTTTCTTTTCTCCTTTCTTTCAAGGATCTTATCCCAAAATGCATCCTGGCTTGCTTTCAGCTTCTTAAACTCTGCACCTTTCACAAAACCAATCAATCCATTTTAAGTAGCTCACAAACTCCCCAATAAAAGCTGCCAACAATTCTGTTAAAGACTATTCATGAGCTGACGAAATTCCTGTGCTTCTTTTTCATGTCCATCACCTTAGCCATATCTTTTACTAAGCACCATCACGGTTTACAATGTTAAAGCTCATGTCAGAAATCAAGCTTCTAAGCTGAACAGCCTCTTGCTGGCATGCCTTATCATGTAAAAGACGAAGGAGACCTCAAGTTCATGGGCTCTCAGGTTTCGGAATGAAGCAAGCCGTCTATTGCTAGAAAAATAATTCTGTCAGGCATAGACGCCTAAGCATTTTCAGCTTTCATTGTAAGGGGAAGTGACAATATCTTGGCCATTATAAGACATATAATCCTGCAAAAACAGAGTAGGCCTATTGCAAAAAATGGCATCGTGGGTTCGTAGAAACTCCTTTTGCTGCATCTGGACTCGAAACTAGCAGTGTTGGAACGGATCAAACCTTAAAAGCATAACTGGACCATATTTCTTGGACAGATCCATGAATCTCCTGTGCGGCAGTTTGTAACCCCACAGAAGATAATAGTGGCCGATTACTGGTAAACAAATGGGCTGCTTCAGATTTGTAATGGAGGAGATGAAAATGAAGCTGCAAAGGGCAAGGGAGTAGCATGATCGCCACAAAAGCTTACTTCCTCCATCACCGGAAATGCAATGCCTAAAATCCCCGTCTTAAGAAAAATGGCCAGGAAATGCAATGCCTGAAATTGAGTCTTAAGAAAGAAAATGCGTGCCAAATTCACTAGATTCAATGGTGCCAAGCGACCATTATTTTCCCAACTAGTTGGTGCCCAGGGTTACTAGTAAAGTCAAAGTCTACTAGTTAAGGTGCCCAGCATGGGCACAGGTTGGAACTCGTAGTAGATGATAAGGCTACATTGTAAAATGACACAGCCTAGCATTGTTGGGCTATAAGGCGGTTGTAAGGCGATTGTTTTCCTGGCATTTATAGGATTGGACTTGAATTGCTATGTCATTGTTATGTGTAGAATTTGGTTCCATCAACTTGTTGGGTATCGATAATTTTAAAAGTCTTTATCTTGTGACATCATTTCTGTACATTCATTACAAACATCAAATCATATCAATGGCATAGCAATCATGTCACGTCATACATTTATAACTATATGCTAAAAGTTATAGGCCTATAGAAACGGTGCCAAGCATTGCTGGGCAATGTTTGGTTTTGTAAGTGTTGGGAAGTGTAATTTGAGATGGAACTATAATTTCCTATTTTAATATCTCCAATTCTATCATATTGCATATCATCCTCTAAGATGCATGTTCGACCATCAAACATAAATATATTTGAAACCAAAGCTCTTTATCTCCAAAGGTTTAAAATACAATCAAGATGAATGAACTTAGCTTTTGGGTTGTAGTTGTCATGGATTATAACGTAGCATTTATGGTACATACAACAATCACATGTGTTTCTAAATGCAAAGCTAGTTGCATATCTAACTAAATGTGAAGATGTAGTATTCTTCATTCATTGCTAGCAACACTCTTCATATCAAGAGGATGTTGACACAAAAATGAAGTACAAAATTAAATGCTTTTCTCAAATTTTAATATAGAGCAAAATCCAAGAACAAATTTGTGATTTTCATACAACATTTGCTCCATCAATGATGCAACTCGAGATACGAGGTCTTAAGCTAAGCAATCTTTGCAAACATATTGAAAATGAACAAATCATAGTATAAGAATCTTCCCTGCAATAGAGTCAATCCTGATGTTGTTACTTATTGTAGGTGTTTTTGTTTCTTAGACCATAGTGTGTACACAAAAGTAGGTCTAAAGTTGGCGCAAAATTTAAAAGATATCAAGCTCGAGTGGATGACTAATACTGGTAGCAAATCTACACAAAATAACCTCCATTGTAAAACCACCACATCATCGATAAATGTAAATGGACATTAGCAAATGCAATATATCATGATAGTACTCCCTTATCAATAAATATTTCACCTATATTAAAATAACTATGTTGTCTGCCTTACTCAGACTAAAATAACTATGTTTGTAGAATAGGTAATGCTGGCATTGTGCACGTTCAAACAATAAATAAAATGAGGGGTACAACATTATTATAATTGTGCATTAATTGGTTGATAACATGTTTCAAAGGGTTGCATGGGACCTACAACTTAAGGATTCTTTGGAAATGTTGACGAAGCTTTATCAAAATTCATGCTTACACAACAATATGACTATGTTAAACAATAATTGAAGGCCACCACATGAATATATTAAAGTAATGACACGTCATATCAATGATTACTATATGCCATGTTTTCTAAGCTAGAATGATTAGCAGCAATTATGGCATCTAATGCAGAGGGTTTGTAACTCTAGCCATTCACGACAATACACATACACAGCCAATCTAAAACTGATAACTTAAAAAGCACAATTTAAACTATATATGGACTTTCTCTTGAGTCCATATGCCTCTGAAATGATGCTTTAATTTTAGAATATTGCATTTTTATTATAACAATGCAATATTTTGGGATCGTAGATGCCGGTAGGTGAGCTGGCGGGCATTGTGTCAGTGGGAAGGAAAGAAAAATCAAAGCGATTGCTACGGGAAAAGCGCCCCTCATAACCGAGGAAGGTGTTCTTAGTTAAAGGCGAGGTTGTGCAAAATGCGCTTCTCTAGATTCATCTCAAGACACTCAAAATGGTTGGGCGCAGAATATGGATTTACAATGAGCAAAATGCGGTCCATATTAGTGAACCAATCTTAGCCCCATGCGAATGATTCTTGTTGGAGAGGTGCAAAAGCGAGATAATAGCATGGAAAAAAAGAGATCAATACCCAAGTCGCGAAGCTCCTCCATGGGCAAGGGTTAGTACAGTATAAAATCAATACATAACATTAACTTATAGATTCAAATTCAATATCCATCAAAAGCATGATTGATAGCTAATGGCGATTCCTAAATTAAAAGGTCTCACGAATAGGGGGATAGGTTCAATATCAGATCACGTTTTATACCGTATCGTATTTTAGTTTGATACGCTAAATTTGGCGTTTATCACGATCAAAAATCAAAAAAATTTCGGTCCGAAAAAAGGCCGGCGGAAAACCTTGGGTTTAAACTTGCGAATTTTACGCTGAATTTTTTTTTGCGGTGACCCTAAGCTTTGGCGTGCCACATTGAATTGTGCCATGCTGAGGGTGGGTGTCATTGCTGTGTGAAATATTTGCGTAAGCAAAAGGTTTCGGCTGCACGCAAAATTCAAAAATTCAAAAAGCAGGACTTTTTTAGATATTCATTGCATTATGAGGTTTTTACATGACTACATAAAGCATCTTATCTATACCAATTTTGTGCATGAGAGGCCTTCTTGGACATAAAGATTTGCATCTAAATTAATTATTAATTTGAAAGTTCTATACTTCTAAAGGCCCCTATAATACGCTAAACTAAGTGGATGGCGCAAATAAGTAAACTCCCTAAAGCGGGACTATAGCCTTCTTACTTTAACAAGGCAGCATTTTCCCAACTTGTTTGGCCATTGGTTGATAGCGATTACAACTTTATCAAGGCTGGAAAAGCTTTTTTTTTTTTCTAAATTAAATATATGACCTATCTCACGATTTTTGACTTTTCGGTGTTGGAAGAATTAAAGCTATGATTAGGTTTAGGGTTGCTCAAAAGCATAACCCTTTGCGGTTCCGGCCGGGCAGGAAAGATAAAACGTTTACATGATCTTATTGCTCATTTCTCTGTTATCAAAGCCATGCCTCATGACTCAAGCTTTTAGTATGTGTATGAGCCAAGCGTGTTGAAGGCAAATCGCAATGAGATAGATGATGGATTGCGTTGCCCATATCGCTAATGATCGGAAATGAAGTGCCTATTCATAGCGGTTTACTTCCTTTTTGAGAATAGATCTACCAGAGCTAAGCCGGTGCGGCACTATTGGGCTCCATGTTTATGTTCATGTTGGGAAAGATTTTTTTTACGATAGCATGAACTTCTTTGAGGAGCCAATCTCTTTGCCCAATACATAATTTATCAAATTGGCGTCAGCGGGTGAAGCTCAAATCGATCTAATAAAATTTTGCCATCATGACGAACCAGGGTTCTAGTTTTTGTTTATATTTATTTCTCATATAATCCGGGATAGCGTCTCTAATATGATGATAAAACGATTCGTTTCCATAATACTTTCTCTTATACTTTAGATCGATCATCTTCCGGTTGATCGGACCTCTTTTTAGTCAACTTTGTGCTCTATCTATTTTCTTCTAGATAATATCCCCAACATTTTATTCGCTTTTATAACCTATTCTTAATAATTTCCACGATTTTTCTCATGATTATACATGCCATAGATTATTGCAAACTAGTTTTTAGATCATAGGGTTCTTTAAGCTCGCTCTAAAATCCCTAGGATGAATTAATGAGGCCCTTTTCCTTTCTTGAAAATAATAGCGATATTTCCTTTCTAAAGCTGGCATTGCTATGGCGAAGCTTGCCTATATGTTTATCAATTTAAACAAGTGAATTCTAAGGACCAAGCGTTGTTCTTGTTATAAGTCTTTGTGACCTTGTTTGGTATTGCCCCTTGCTTTGGTTTCTCTTTGCTTGGTTAATGTTGTAATCAAGTTTCTAGTTTTCTCTCACCTATACTTCCATGTATTGCATTCTTGTATTGCTCTTCTATTTTTGGAGTAAAGGTATTGCCATTTGCTTATGTTTGGGAAGCGGGATCGAGTTATAGAAAATGCATGGAGCTACCGCACATGGTCTCTAAATTAAGCTTACAATATTGTGATAAATTGTGTTGTGATAAATACATTGGATTATATCTTTGAGTTTTAGAAAATAAATGGTGAAGCGTTAAACCCGGATGGTCTTTAGCTTACTGTTAGTGGCTTATGCATTTACCCTCTTTAGGCTAACTTGCATTTGGTTTACTGCGGGTAGCCGGGACTTATCCCTCCATGAGATTTGTGGTTAAGGATCGACAAAGCTCTTTGCTCAAATCGTCAAGGTTTTGATTGGTGATATCTAAGAGCCTCTCTTATGTTACCGCTTATTTTGTGGTGCCTCTTAGCTAGGAATTTGGATAAAAACAATCTTTTAACTTGTCTCAAAAAAGCGATTGAGATTTGTGAAAACGTCTTGATAAGAAGGGCTTTTATATTTGTGCTTAAATCTTATTATTAATTTCCTTTTTTGGATATATATACATGTCTTATCATATATTTGAACTCATAGCTTAAAAAATCTTCCATCTGGGTCGATGTTGATCTCCCCATCTATCTTTTGTAGTTTATGTTTTAGTCAATGCTTCATAAACTTGTCCCTCACGTGTTTTCATTTCATTAAAAATGCCTCGGATCAAAGGCTTAGATTAGACTGCCACTGGGTCTAATTTAAGATTTACATTGAAAGTCTTTTAGTTCCAAAATTGGGTCTAAATGGCTTAAAAGTTACGTTAATATAATCTAGGGTTTTTTTTTTTTTTTTTTTTAAAGCTATTTTGCTTTAATTAAGCAATATTGGAACATTTGTTTCAATAATTGTTTCAACGAGAAAATAAAGCTCAATCTGAGGATGTGGCCCT
Source organism: Isoetes taiwanensis (assembly GCA_021234155.1). Taxonomy (NCBI): domain Eukaryota; kingdom Viridiplantae; phylum Streptophyta; class Lycopodiopsida; order Isoetales; family Isoetaceae; genus Isoetes; species Isoetes taiwanensis. The sequence continues at coordinate 90,576 of JAJEKV010000714.1, forward strand.
TTGCTTAAAAAGCCACGGTACTTGTTTGCAAAAAGCCAAGTTCTGACAAGGAGAAAAGCCATAAAATATGTTATTTGATAAGAGATGCTTTATGGTGAGGCCGTTTGTGATGAAAAAGGCCAAGTGTGGCTTTTGTATAAGTGTGGCTTTGTATAAGGTTATGGTACCAATATTAATGGTTGTACTTGGACAACATTACGTGACTATTTAAAAAAGAAAAACCATGGGTGATGCAAAAGCGACATTGGCATTTTATTTAGACTTGATATGCTCAATAGTATAAAGACAAACTTTTGTTTTGAAGAGAGTAAAGTGCGAAAATCAGCGGCAAGCAAAATATTTAGGCTTTATGCATTTGGGCTTTTTTTGACATACTTTTAAAGGGGCAGCCTCGTAACTTATTGGTTTCGATACCAAAAGCTATGATCTCCATCTATCATTGTTCGATTCTAAAAACTAGGCGCTTGATGGTTTTTAGAGATGGTTAGATGTTTTAAGGTGGATTCTTTGGTTATTATTAGCTTCAGGTGATCATATATGATGTCGATAAGCCCTTTGAGCAATGCAACCAAAAATATAGTAGTGGGATTCTTTTGCCAAAGTACAGGGATCGAAAATGCAATTCGAAATGCCATACCTGAGTTCTTCCTTGCACAAAGATAAGCTTTGTTATTTGATATTTCCATATCTACATGTTGTAGCTAAAACATGTTGAGGATTTGATGAAATCTTTGTTTTTTGGGATGATCCTTGTTTAATATGCTTGACCGCCAAATTCGTTTTACTCGAGGGATATGGCCAAAAAAAGAGGTGCGGCTTGTGGCTATGAAGATGCTTCACAAAACAGAGCTTTTAATAGCGGCCACTTCTTAAATATTGATTTCATTGTAAAGTTGGGCTTTGATGGATGTTGAAGGCATTGTCGAAGGCCGATCTTTGGTGCCTAAGATAAAAATCTCGGCTATTTTGTTACAAAAAAGAGGTCTGTTACATTTTTTCAAACAAAATTGTGCTTTGTACACAACACTCTAGTTGATATTAACTTGGAAAGAAAGGGTAATTAATGGCACTTCGGGATGCTTTTATGGCGCTGCGGGCTAAATAAAATAGCTTACCAATAGATGTCAAAAGGTTTTTGTGCAAAAATATTACTTGGTTTGGGCATTTGATGATGTCTTTGCTAGTTCATGTGCTAGATATAATCTTTGGTCTACAACATTACTCCCCGGTGCACAAGGTGTTCTTTTGCCGGGGCAAGGCGTCTACATGTTCTTATCAACAAACTTCATTCTATTTAGAATTTAAGCAACTGTGGCTACATGGGTTTGTTTTGAATGAAATAAATGGGCTGATTTTCTAACCGAGAAGCATGCGGACTAGTTTGTTAACATGGTTGCCTGAGATAGGCACCTTTATGTTGTAAGCCTTCACCGGGATAAGGATTCACTAGTTTGTGTTATCGATTAATATCACCAGACTTGTAAGTGCTAGGATGCTTGTAGCATGTCCATGCATCAATTATTTATAGCAGCCACTGATTTATTCTTCGTGCTTGGATGCTTGTAGCATGTCTAGGCATATTATGTCTAAAAGCAACAAGGTTTGTTGTTAAAGTTTAAAATGATAAAAATCTTATAACATGCTATGACATTGACTATATGGTTATCAAGGTTGCCGGCTAGATTTGGGACTAAGAAATTAGTTCTCGTCTAATGGTAATGCTTGAGGAATAGCTAAGGAATTCTAAAATATCACATTCGATTTTCCTTTTCTTGTTAAATGTCACCTCGGGGCAAAAGGATACAATTATTGGTGATCGGTGATAAGCCGAGACCCAATGTACCTTTAGCCCTTGCATTTTACCATTATCATGCTAATTGTGTATTGATTGGCTGCCAGTGCAGGGTTCTCTCCTTCAATTGTCTCTATTTTCTTTGTTAGAGTTGGCGTTAGCGGAAATGGAATATCACGGATGCGTAAAGAGATGGAATAAGCAACACTTTGATAGTGGCGGCAGATTCATCGAATGACAAAAAGCGAGCCAAAAACTGGTTATTATTGTCAAATTTTGTTTAGGAATGCTTTTGTATTTGAATTTCAAACATGAAATATGATAGAAGGTAATTTAATTTGAAGGCTCTATTTTCAACTTTAAAAATCGATGTGATCTCGTTGATAATAGTCTTAAAGATGGAATTCTTTTTGGCTATGTCTTATTAAATATATGAGAAAAGCATTTTTTGTCTCATAATGCACATGCTTCAATTTTTGTCCGGTAATCAATGGTCTTCAAATTGCTTAGGCTTTGGAAAAGAGGTACTAGTCTAGGCTGGCTTGTTCGGTTTAGATAGTAGGATGATATCTGCCAAAGGGATTGACAGGGTAGATGCTAATCAAGCGTATGCTAGTTTAGGCGGAGTTTTTTTTTTTTTTTTATTAGATGTATAGGTAGCGATGTATTTGCTTTGGTTGGCATGATAAAAGCATGCAAAGTTAAATCAGTTGGAAAAAAAAAAAAGACCAATGGTTAAAAGCGTGATATATATCTTGCATAAGGTTACTTGGTATCTTTGGATGACCTAGGCTATGAAAACCAAAACACATTAGATTGCTCTATCATGAAAACATCGCGATAAATAAGCTTGGGGCTATTTGGAAATATTTGAATAATGTTGAACAAATAACTATGGATGGCATGATTAAGCATGAAAAATTGAGTCAGAAATGGATGGGAAGGAAAGACCAAAGGTTAAACTTCGAGGTATGTACACTATATGCTACTTGGTGAAGCGTGAATCACCTAGGCCATGAAAAACCAAGATACACACTAGAGGGCTTTAACACGCAGCGTCGCGGAAGAAAAACACCGGGGTTAACTAAAACAAAACGATTAGTAGCACATGAGCAAAAATCTGAGTAAAGACCTTAGGGTGCTTGATTTAGTGCTATATTATTAGTGTGTATTTGGTACGTGTATGGGCTATTGAGAACATCTAAAAAGATGTTAATACTAATTTCAAAACAGATAATAGGATAATATGGGTTAAGCATAAATTCGAAAACAATGATGTGATGATGTGTGAACTATATGTTATGCTATAATAAAGCTTACCAAAATGATGGCATTTAATAGGTTTAAGCGGTAACTTATTATAGAGCACTTCTTGATAATACGAAAACCTTAGGTAGAAATTTATCATTTGATATCTTGAAATGTTTGATGTATAACCCTAATATTTTTAGGGCAAAAAAGGCGGCTTGCTATTAATTTGTTTTCTTCAATAATCAGGCGGAGAAAAGCTACGGCCACATCATCGCTCCTGACTAATGCAGGATCACGAGAAAAGGTAAGTCTTGGTTGTTGCTTGAATCTTTGGGGGCGTAAGCCATATAAAACGAGGCCTAGGTAAGGACAGTAGGCTCGATTATATATCAGGAGGATTGGCTTTTTTGAAAAGATGCAAAATACTGCCTTTACCAAAGTCGCGGATCCTCTATTTAGCAGACTGCATTACCATAGATGGCTTGAAGATGGGAAGGAAGAAGGGTGACTTGAATTATGCCACTAGAAAAAGGCAGCACAAGAAAAATTGGGGGAATAGCGGCAAGAAAAATTTGTTTAAGGTATCATAAAAGGTTACAAGGTTTACGAACAAAGAGTAGTCTTTGGGGCAATTGGATGCAATGTGAATACTCAAGAGGAATTGTCAAATCAGGGTGCTGCTGAACTGCCTCTGGCAGAGATGAATACCACAAGCATAAAATACAGAAAAGGAGATGAACTGCTCGTCCGGCAATGACCGCTTTAATGGATCTACAAGCATGAAGCATGTTATTTGCGGCGAAAATTCTTACCCAAGCCAATGAAATGGGCGCACTTCGAGTTCTAAAAATTTAATTCAATTTTTCTACATGCTGATTTTTTGATATATGGATATCTTTAGGAATTGGATAGGGTATAAGTACATTTATGCTATCATAATTATGTAAATAGATCTTTGCTCATTATAAATCATACGAGAAATATTAATTTGTTGCCCTAATCTTAGATCCTTGAATTGTTAAGTATCATGAATTGAGATTTAGAATATGGTGAGATATTGTGCATGATGGCATTACTCTTGCATGAAATTTAACACAAGTATGCTCTTATCTTGGGGTGCCTTAGAAATTTTAGCAGAATAATAAAGGCTGGATTTGGTTTATCGCGATGTCAAAGTTAGACACACGCATGATTAGCCATCGAGATTTTTTAAAGATTTTTCTTAATAAATGAAAGGCACTGGATCTACGGTTCTAAGTACGGTAAGTGTGATAAATGTGACTTGCAATTTTTGTTGATACTTGATAGCAAACTTATATAGCTTTCTTCTTGAAATTTATGCTAACTAAATTTTACACATAGATGCTAAGACTTTTGATGCATTGACCCAGTTGCCTATTAACTTATAGGCATTTGGATCGGATATCGATTAATACCTGATTTAGACTAAAGAGATAAAATTTAACTTTAGATTCCATATGGGGATAAATGTTACGATTATGTAGCGGATCGGAAACCTAGGCTTATGGCTTAAAATAGATTCGTTATCTTGAGGCATGTTTGAGCTTTAAATATTTGTTGCTAAGCGAATAGACATGTATGAGCTAGCGTGGCGGTGTTTAATCATTTTTAAATATCCTTACCCCATGATATGTATGTGAAACAAGCGGGGTGAAGGACCATAAACCTAAAAGTCCCCATGACACACACTTTACCCCCGATTAACAGCAACCATACTAATGCTTGTTTTGTTGTTTTGGGTGCGGATAACGGGGATTTACTCCACATTATATATTTTGTTCAAAAAATGGAAGATGGACAATAAAGCGAGGGGGAATTCTATCTTGTCAATCAAGTGGTCTTGAAGACAAAACTCTGCTATAAGTGGTTGGGAAATACAATGATTATGGTTCTATATTCTATGTTTTACGTAAACATTAAGCCTTTTACATAGTAGTTCTTTTCGGACATGTGAATGTAAATTTATTTTACCACTTCAATATAATAAAGGCTTTCGAGATTAAGATGGATTAATGTAACGGATCAATGCCTTGTTGTTTAAATTCACCATTTAAGACAAGGGCTGCTTTATTAATGGGAGATTTTTAGTCCTTGTAAAGGTCTAAAATAGATTGAAATAAATCTTTTAATGAGGTTTAAGGTTTTTTCTTTTAATTTCGACTTCTTGGTTTTACCAAGTTCATTGATCATGGTTACTAAATAGTTTGGTGATATGCTACTTTTGCTTAATATGACATACTAACATGATGTATACATTATATGGGAGATGAATTTGGTGCATGAAGCAAAGCAATGAAAATGTATGGATCAAAGGAGCTGATTGCCTTACAATATGACAAATTGCAATATTAATGACGTCAGGGCCACTTTGTGCAAAATATTTTGGCGTGCATCAAAGGCAGGATATCCATTCTTTTATTACATTCAGGAAGCAACCTACATGATAAAAGATTATCTCTGTTATGTACCTTGGATTCAGCGGGTGGTTTAAGGTATATCAACAAATCAAGATGGTGAATTTTGAATAATACTAAAGCTAAAGAAATCATTCTTCTTTTTATTCGATTTTAGCGGTATACTTTTATGAAAAAGAACATGTCTAGAAGATATCTGAACCCGATAAGTTTGTCTTAGGGCTTTTCAGCTTTAGAAGCACTAATGACATTATACCCACTTTGACAATAAAGAATGATGAAGAATCTTGGTTTTACTAAATTAACAGAATAATGATGAGTTTCAAGTATGCCTATTTTTGGCATTTGATTTGAAGAGAATGTGCAAAAATGAAAAAAAGCATTAGTTTCTTGGTATTGAGAAGTAGAGGTTCAAACCTCACTCTTAGCAATTCTTCTTGCTTCCAATACTTATTGAACAACCGGGTTGAAACATAATTACGCTCCAATAAATTTGGATACTTGGATGGCTTCTGTCAGGTGTAACAAAAGGAAGAAGTCAAGTAATGCAAGAAATGGCTGCAACAAAAGGCTGGAAAAAGTATTTACCAACCTTGATGTTAAAATCTTCCTTTTAAAATGGACTTCTTTGGCACGACATGTCTCAAAGATACTAATATCAAATTGGACAAAAAAGGGCACATGGCATTCCCAGAATATTGAAGAGATGATTTCTATCTCAAAGTGCATATGGAGGACTCATTGTCCCTACTTCAAATGCAAGTCTTGAGAAAAAGAAAAACAATAGGAGGAGAAGAGGATATTTGTAAGGTGCACAATTATATGGCTGGACCAAGGGTTGGTACTTGATAAACCATATGCATGAATTATATCCGAAGCCTCACCTATATTATGAGATGGTCACTTTGACTAAATTTCTGAATCGGGAACTAAAACATCTTTATTATTGCATATGTTGGATATGAAGTCCGAGAAAAACCATCTTTGGACATGACTATTGCATATCAGAAAATCGAGAAAAGAACCTTTAAAGTCATGTTTGGCAACAACAAAGTTGCTGATATTCTTGAGAAGATGATAAAACACATCTTTTTTTGGTATCACGGGGAATCTAACAAACGTCTTGGAATTATCGCGAGAAAAGCGGCGTATGTTCCCAAAAATGTTGGCACTAACTATGTCATAAAGACTCTAAGTTGCCTCAAAAATTGTGGATGATCCTAAGAAAGTGGACAATACATGCGCATTACCAAGATAATGGGCGGAAATAGCATGATGCAGAATGAGATCATCACATCTTTAAGTGATGAGCGCCTCAAATGTGGAGATTGTGGGTGACACACACAATAGATTTCAGTTTTAATTTGCCAACTAGGAAAGATATTCTATGTTTGGAAAGCTACTATATAATCATTGGCCATTTGGCATTTGGATTTTTGAATCAATTTTGTTATAAAAAACATTATGTTTTATGTTCTCATTGAATTAACATATGGAATATTACTATTCTTATAAACTCTTACATTTATTTTTGTTGTAGGTCATTGATAAATGGACGGAACTCTTTATTAGGGATAAAAGCAGAAAATTACATCGGTAAGTCCATAAAGCGAGGAAAATATATTATACATTTCGCGTTTTTTTAATAAAGCATTGGAAAAAGTTCAACATCAAAAAATATTTTACATTGGGTTAGAAGAATATCTGAGAAAGGGAGCCTTTGAATTTATTTGGATAAGCGTATTTTTCATGGAATACATTGACCAACTTAAGGGATAAAGTATACAAAACCCTATCTTTGTATTTCACGGATGGCATAAGATTAAATGTCCATGTAATAATCAACCTTAAAGGGATTCATTTTGATCAAGATCCGGGCATGTTAGAACTATTGATCTGGAAATTATATACTGCCCAAAACTCGGAAAAGCATTTGCTAATGGTTTTAACCATATTCCAAACCACTCCTTCAGGTGTGGAACAGTTTATGACAGAATTTGAGGCGGGCTTGCAAGCAATTTTTGCAATACATAAATTTGGACTACTAGATCTACGGGACAATGATATTAATGAGCATTACTGGGTCTTATAGTATGCCCACATGGATATTATTGAGTCAAGCCGCAGAATGACACCAAAAGATATTTGTGGAATGATCTTGAGGTCAGAAGAACATTGAGTGGTTAAACAATAACGTATATTCGCGAGGGCTTGACAAGCGACTAAATCTTGCCTTCATATGCCGAAGTATATATGACGCCATGATTCATATGCGGTAATGATTTTTAAAATGCATGGAATCGGTGATGATATCAAAATGAAATGCATTGAGGATATTCAAACTTTTTGGGGAAATGGAAAGCGTCGGAGGAACTTGCCATATTTAATTTCAAAACATAAAAGTGATCTGGATGGTTGACTAATACCCATGATACATTATTTTACGAATTAGCATCTCTTATACATCACGAATAATTTCATTGAAATTTAAGCCAAACATTGCTGCCGGATATAGAATGTGGAGCAAAAACCTCTTAATGCAAGTTGGATGGTGAACTCTACGTATGATGTGGTATTAAACTGCCTCTTAAATACATGATGTTTTTTCTACAGACATCACTAAATGTTATGAAAATATACCTATATATGAAATTTGATGATGGGATTATTGAGATTATGGATGCAATCAGGATATGGTTTGGCAACATATGATGGAGGGCGCCATGTATTTAGCCCTAATTAAAAGTTAAGAATGACAAATCCAATCCAAAGTGGAATTCGGATCACATCTTTGCTTGGGAGTATATTAGTTAGGCTGCTCACCGAGGGAATGAATTAAAAAATTTGAATGCATGGCTTTTAACCCATTGTTCTTGCAAATGGGCAATGAAGCGTGGAGACAAAAAAAGAGGCATACCAATGGGATTTGCATGCGGCCTTGGGTGTAACCTCTATTTGGTGGTTTGAACTTAGGTTCATAATCAAACTAGCACAAGGGGTAGAATTAATGACATTCCACGAGGTTCGGCATGCTTCAAGGTTTATAGATGATTTAAAATATCATAAATGGTGGGCACTTGGCAGGAGTTCTTCTCTATTCAATCACGGATGACTATCTACAACCCTTGACCGCTTGGGCATTAAGGATGAAACCATTTACGGCTCCCAGCGTGGTATGGACCATCCTATTGGTATTGAATGCAATTTCTTGAATATTACTTTCAAAGTTATGGACTATGAAAGGGGCATTTTTGACGAAATTAGTAGATCACGACAAAAGATGCAAATTACCATTTGTGGGTGATAAGTTTATAAAGCCTCCATTTGCGAGGCCATATGGACATACTTCAAAGTGATTATTTTCGCGGGTTGTACCATATGTTTATGCCCATTGAGATGCTTTCAATGCAGCTAAAAGATATATATGGTTTAATCGTGCATTTTGCAACAATGGATTTGCTCAAAAGATATCATCACAATGTGATGGGAGTATTCTTGAAGAGACTTTCGGTACACTCTACAATATAAATTATGATCCACATTAAAAAAATTGTACATTCTGAGGAATAAAAAGGTGACATTATTGGTGGGTAGGGCTGCTAGCAGCAAGGTCCTACTCACCTTGTTTATCTGTATTGCTCAAAATTATACTTTCATCAGAAATGCGGCCCATCCCGATAGCGGTTGGAGGGAAGGATTTTTATTAGATGTATAGGTAACGTGTATTTGCTTTGGTTGGCATGATAAAGCATGCAAAAGTTAAATCGAAGTTGGAAAAAAAAAAAAGACCAATGGTTAAAGCGTGATATATATCTTGCATAAGGTTACTTGGTAATCTTTTGGATGACCTAAAGCTATGAAAAACCAAAAGAAGCACATTAGGTGCTCTATCATGAAAACTTATCTGATAAATAAGCTTGGGGCTAAATTTGGAAATATTTGAATAATGTTGAACAAATAACTATGGATGGCATGATTAAGCATGAAAAAGGTGAGTCAGAAATGGATGGGAAGGAAAGACCAAAAGGTTAAACTTCAGGTATGTACACTACATGCTACTGGTGAAGCGTGAATCACCTAACCCATGAAAAACCAAGATACACACTAAGAGGGCTTTAACAGCGTCACCGGAAGAAAAGCACGGGGGTTAACTAGAAATACTTGAACGGTGTAGCACATGAGCAAAAATATGAGTAAAGACCTTAGGGTGCTTGATTTAGTGCTATATTGGTATTATTATTACATGTGTATGGGCTATTGGGGGAACATCTAAAAAGATGTTATATTAATTTCAAAATAGATAATGGGATAATATGGTTAAGCATAAATTGAAAACAATGATGTGTGATGATGTGTGAACTATATGTTATGCTATAATAAAAGCTTACAAAATACAAGTGGCATTTAATAGGTTTAGCGGTAACTTGTATAAGCACTTCTTGATATTACGAAAACCTTAAAGGTAAATTTATCATTTGATATACAGAAATGTTTGATCATTATAACCTAATATTTTTAGGGCAAAAGGGAGCGGCCCTATTAGGTTGTTTTTCTTCAATAATCGGCGGAGAAAAAGCTGGCCACATCATCCTTCTGACTAATGCCTGGAGATCACGAGAAAAAGGTAAGTCTTGGATTTGTTGCTTAGTCTTTGGGGCGTAACCCATATAAAAGCAGTCTAGGTAAGGGCGGCCATTTCGATTATATATCGAGGAGGATTGGCTTTTTGAAAAGATACAAAATCCATGCTTGCAAGGTGCGGATCCTCCTACTTTTGCATTGCCATACCATAGGTAAAGAGAGAGATGGGAAGGAAGAAGGATTGACAGATTATACCCACTAGAAAAAGGCACACAAAAAAAAATTGGGGAATAAGCGACAAGAAAAAATTTGTTTTGATATCATAAGTTGCAAGGTTTAGACCAAAAAGGGTAGTCTTTGCAGGGCAATTGGATGCGATGTGAATACTCAGAGGAATTGTCAAATCGAGTGCTTGCTGAGCACCTACATGAGATGAATACCACAAGCATAAATCACGAGAAAAGGAGATGAACATAGGTCAGCCAATGACCAAAGCACAGTGGATCTACAAGCATGAAGCATGTTCTTGCGAAAATTCTTACAAGCCTAATGAAATGGAAAGCACTTCTCGAGTTCTAAAATTTAATTCAATTTTTCTACATGCTGATTTTTTGATATGGTTGTAAATTTGATAGTAATTTGGTACCCTAAAAACCTTGAGAAAGCACCAAGCACCTAAAGCACCTAAATTGACGCGATGGCAGTTTTTTTGGAGGACATCATTTGCCTCCGTTTCCGTAGCATGCCCTAACAATACGCCCCAATTTGAATCCCCTGTTTAGAATCTCTTCCTTGATCACCAATTAGTCACACAATCCTTTTGATCAGTTCAATTTACAATGGCCGAGGCGGTGGCGAGCAAGATTTCATAGACATTCATGGACTTTTCGGTGAAGGATTTGAAGGCGCTTTGAAAGTAAAATGGTTGGAAGAATATGAGATGCCAATGGATTTTCGGTTTGGCAAGAAGGCCAAGCTCTGTCAGATCGAAAAGTTTCCATGATCCGACCCTGGGTTAGAAAAATTGAATGATTGTTGAAAAATTATATCAAAAACTATGCAAACAATGAAGTGAGAAAGCGGTGTGGCTTATGCTTTGCATGGGAAAATTGTGATACAGAGCATTTCCAAACCACCAGAACCCTGCACAAGATCAGTGGGCCTCTTTTGGGGCTCAAGTTATGAGTATAGAAATTACGAGGTCTAGTAGAGGAAAGGATGTCCAAGTTGCCACTTCCTTAAAGTTACTTGCTTGAAAGTTCAAATTAGACCACTCTGCTTTAAAGGAACTTTTGAATTGATTAAGGAAGCTGTAAATAAGCTTGAGAATGAAAGGGCAAGCATGTTAAGAAGGGAGGTGCATGAGTCAGGGGTTAAGTTTAGGCTGAGAGGCTAAGTCTAATGAAAATTGATAATGGAACTTGAAGAGAGCATGAAAAGTTGAGGATTTGAAGACCCACAATATCCGGTTTGAGGAGGATTCATCTGAGAAGGAATTGGAGATGACACTACAAATGGAGACATATTCGCACATGTAGGTTAAAACCTTTTTCAAGTCTCGGATCTCTGAAGGGGCATTTCGAGGAAAAATACCTTGGAAGTGGAGATCAAGAAAGAGGCGAGATTTTTGGAACTTCGAGCTAATCTTTCTAATCTTACTGAGAATTGAATATAAGTTTTTAATCCATTACATCAACACTATCGTGAAGACTACCGAGGGGAATGCAACTTTGGTCACTCTTGTGCTTGTGGCCTACTTTTCATGATAGGTACAAATTGTCTTTGATTTTAAGTTGTGATCATGAGGTACCATGTGGCTTGTGCGACCTTGTTGAAGGAAGGTAAATGCAAGGTATGTGGGGTGTAATTCATCGGATTTATTTCTTGAGGCTTGGCATGCATGTGACGGTATGGCCAGTAAAATAAAATAGTTGATATACCCTCTGATGGTAGATATACCTACAAATCAACTTGATTTCAATTGGTAGGTCCTCTTACGCTCACGAAGACTATGTACCTTTTATACGGAATTGAAAAAGTCTTTGAAAAGATGCATTGTGTAGTCCTAAAAAAGCGGTTAAGGCAAAGGGCTAGAAAAGCTTGCATCGAAAGGATATGCAAGTGGCGGGGATGGCTGATTTGTTGAAGCGAGGATGGTGCCGGGATCTTACAAATTACCTTGAGAGAGAAGGAAAGCGACCAACAAAGGAAAAGGGAAAAGATGGAGAGGTTACAACAAACAAGGGAAAAAAACATTAAAAAAGAACCACGAGGTCAAGAAGGGAAGTACAATTTTAGAAGGAGGGCATTGGCAAATATGAGCTGGAATCTGTAAAAAAGTTGAGGTTAAACAATTACAGAAATGAAGAACTAGAAAGGCAGAAGCGAGAAAAGGAAGGGCCAAGAAAAAAATTACTAGAAAAAGGAAGACACAGTACCAAAATGAATGCAATTATGGAGGTTTTAAGAGGCAATTCAAATTTGTCTATAAAATCTTTGATTTAACTATAGATGTTTGAATGTTCAGGTACAATTGTATTTCAAGACCAAAATGTTGAACAAATGGTTGATCAAAATATTTGACAGGTTATTATTAATTTAGTATTTTAAATTTCTATTTGTGTTTTGTGTTTGAGTTGGTGTTTACTTTATATTTTTTTGAATGATAGGTGTACGACTAAAGTCCTCTTTGAAAGAGGAAACTTCTTATTTTAGATGTGAATGGTGTTCTAGTGAGGAGGGACATTAGGAACAATCAATCCTGTACGTGTGGACTGCAGATTGTGGATTACAAAACAAGCAAGAAATTGGTTGTTTTAAGGCCTCATCTGCGGGAATTTCTGCGGCAATGGCACACTTTGACATTGCTTTTTGGTCATCCATGAACAAGGTTAATGTAAATAGAAGTTGTGGATGTCATAGCACCGGTTAATTAGGCATGACTTTGTATTTATTTGGGATCAGACCCATTGCTTAGAGATGCCCTTTTCAATTGGCCCATCCGTCTGAGAAAAACCATTGTACTTAAAACTTTATATGCGCGGTTTTAGTGAATACCCACAATATGAGAACAGTGCATATTGTTGGATGATAGCATTCATAAAACATTTGCCTCTCCACCTTTCACATCTCTTTTGATTACAGGGCTTTAATTTGGATGCAGATGATTATGTATTGGACCAATTCCTGCCGGTACTTAAGGATGTGGCAATGGTTGATGATTTCTCTAACATTCTAAAAAGGAGCATTATGAGGCGGTCGATTACCACTGGAGGATGTCTCGAATTCTGGAAACAATGTCAGAGTTTGAATTCGGAAAGGGAAACCCACTGAAATGGTAAAACAATGCAAAAGGTCGGCTACAATGGTTAAGGGGAGACCTTTCATACTTCAGGACACACAGAGATAGAATGCAGAAGTTGATTCAGAATTCAGGTTAAAGATGAGACCAGTTCCGTACGGGTTACAGGGTTGTATATTGAAATAGTGAAGACTTATATAACTCGAAGGCAGACATGCCACAATTTTGTACATGTTGCCTGAGCAGATATGCCACAATTTTGATGTAATACAGGAACACATAAATACATGACTTTCAGGTTACAATTGCATTGATGTTTTGTGTGAGTGCTTTTGCTTTAATAGTCAAACTATGAATAGTAATTGAGTCAATACCATATGAATCAGTATTTAAGCTGAGTTTGACCATAGAATTTAAGGTTTGAGAGTTTGGGAGGCTACATATAATCTGTTGGCAAGTGTCTTCCATAGTATACAACATACCATCCTCTTCATCTGCAATCATTTCAAAGTTAGCTAATCACAAGGTGGCTATACACACTAGCCACAGGCATCGGTCAACTCAAATTTGAGACCACCCACCTGTTTTATATTAATATCACGAGACAATACTGATTCAACTCAAATACATTTCCATCCATCCACACAATCCTCAAGCAAAAGTGTTCTTTGCTTCTGTGCCCTTCAATACATAAATCAACCCCCTCTTCATTACAGCCTCTGCATTGACAGCAAAATTATCTCCAAGCTTTATTTTATCTGCTAGAATAGCTGTAAATATGTTTTATAATACCTCTTCTTCATGGTTCATGTGGCACCTGTCTGCAGAGTCTTCATCTGATGCTTTTTATTAGCATCGTGTAGTTGTACCAATGTATTTCAAGTTTTAGTTCAACTGGTTTCCCAACCACTGATGCGTGACTTCGTGGTGCAGGGTCCCATTGGGATGAACACAATTCTCACAGAAGCATGAGGAGGGTCTACCGAAGCTACCTTTTAGAGTGCATTGTCCGCTTGTCACATGAGATAACCTTATACAGGTTGTATGAGTTCTTTCCAAAATTGGGCGATCAAATCTGAATCCTCTATTTTTGAGGGATAAATTTCCCAGAAGTACCTGCAGAGTGCTTGGTGCTGCAAGTGCTTTTCAGTGCTGCGAAACAGGATTGAAGAATATCCGCCATCAAAAAATAAAAAAGAAAGGCATTGAAATCTTGATTTAGGGCTGGAAATATCTTCATTTTTGTAGTAGCCCGTATTAGCAATACAAACCACAAACGGTTATATATATTTCTGCCCTTAATTTCAAATTAACTGAAAGTGGCTGGTGCTTGAAGAATTCTTTTAAAGCCATGGGAGAGAGAGCCAGTAAGTATACCTTGTTGCATATATGTCATTATCAAATTTGGGATTATTTGTTTGAGTACCACCCACAAGAAATGCAACCACCTCCTTTTCGCACAGTTTTTCCATCATATTTTAATGTTTCCTTTGGAGCAGAATCCTCTTGATGACGGCTCCAGCACCATCAGCATACACCTTTTCCATAGCCATTGCTTAAAAAATTCAGAAGAATATCCTTTTGAGGTCAAACGGCAAAACTACAGGAAGTAAATGGTCT
>JAJEKV010000715.1:0-105523 GCA_021234155.1 Isoetes taiwanensis
CACACCTATGGCACATATTCATAGGTGTGAATTTAAATAAATGGTACATTGATCAAGTGCACCATTTCGACCAAATGGCACCATGGCTCCATTTGGCTCCAAATTTACACCATTCATTTGTACAGCGAGATCAAGCGAATGGCTATAAAACCATTTGAATAATACACCATTTTTTGTGGTGTATTTGGAACAGAATACGAAGCCATTTGATCAAGTGGGTGCCATGGGGGCGATTTGGCTTAGCTCCATCACAAAATCTACGAGGTGCCTATGTTATGCATTCTTGCTCCCATTCTTTGTATATGTGTCAATAAGAGCGGGCATGCATAACATGGGCACCATATAACTTTGCAAGTGAAACCAAGGTTACGTGTCCTAGCGGTATGAATGTCGGCATTTGAACACGCTATACACATGGCGGCAATAGAACATAATTCCTACGAGGAAATAGTGGACTTACTTGATATTAGATAGATCCATAGTGGTATGTACTGGAGCAGTAGATGGAACAGGAAAAAGAAGCGATCGGCCGGATGAATTCTTGGCGCCAAGAAGAAAGCGCCAAGAATCACACGGGATTTTACGGGTGGCCCTAGAAAGAAAGCACTGACGGCATGCATGTGCCTTGCAAAGTTTCTGCCTAGGTGCCTGAGAAAAGAAGCGCGCCTTATGCGAGCGACAGCTGAAACGAGCTCTAAATGGCGCCATAATTGCTCAAAAAAAGGGCATAAAATGGACTAAAAAGGATTTTCGTTCCTAATTGGAATCACGAAATTTCTCATTTTAATGAAATTGTGCTTATATGGTCTGTTGCTCCTGAATCCAGGTACTAAACTCCTTGTGATATCTGTGCAATAAAGCATTTTGCATGATAACTTAGCTTAATTTTGATGCTTCATTCTTGTATCCATAGCTCAATAATCAACAATCAACACACAACTACCTATTTAAATTAAAATCCCCCTTAAACCCCCTTTGGTTTGGGTGCATATTCACACGGGGGGTTACTTCGGGCAACGAGAGCTGTCGGATGGGCATATTTGCCCTTTATTCCAAGATTTGGACCGTACATAGCGATCCTCGTTTGTGGGGTATGCATGTACAAGTTTTTAGATACTGTATATTAAGGCTTGCAAAATACTATAAGGTTTGAGAGAATGTACTTAATGGTGTTAATTTTATACATGTATTATAAATATATTTTTGGGGCTCTCGGCCCTCGTAACCCCCGTGTGAATATGCACCCAAACCAAAGGGGGTTAAAGGGGGATTTTAATTTAAATAGGTAGTTGTGTGTTGATTGTTATATTAAAAATTTTGGGCCCTTGGACCCCTAAGAAAAAATCAAACATAGTTAAACTTAGATGAAGCGAAGTAGATATATGCTCAATAAGGCCATGTAGGATTTGAGTCATTGAGGCATTAATAGAACTTATAAACTATATAAATGACTTGGCTATGAAGCAAGAACTAAAGCAAGAAAGCGATCACATAAGGTTTGCAAGATGACAGCAAAAGAAGCGACCACATATAGTTCTTATGAACTGTGGAAACACACGTCATTGCAGATTAAGCTAATATGAACTGTGGAAACACACGTCATTGCGATTAAGCTAAATATGAACTGTGGAAACACCGTCATTGCAGATTAAGCTAATAGGTATAACGAAATAATTATTTAAATAAAGAACTAGAATTGAAAATGGATATATTGAAGCATAGATGCTCTATTCAATCTTTGTTGGATTTGAACCAACATAAACATCCACACCATCCGAATATCCCTGTCTTGCATTTGTTGAAAGATGGTAAGACTATCCGTTGCATTGCCATGCTGCGCACATGATGCAGTAATGCATTCCAAACCAGCTGCAAACCAAACCAGACCAAGTGCATTCCAAACCAGGTGAGTGATACAAGCTCAGGAGACCACATAGATCCGCAATCAGAGATAAACCAATAGCTTTCAACTCTAGTTTATCTGAGGTAACGCGATCCACAAGGCAGCCATCAGCATATGTTCCCTTGTGTGTTTCAAGCTCAGGTGCACTTCATGTGCTTCCCCATTAAGAGAATCAAAGCGACTTTTGAGAAGTTGTGTTACCACCGATTTCACTAACAAATCATGCTCCACATGGCAATAAGTGCATTTCGGAAAAGCTTTTTGCAATAGGCAAAGCGGATTTAATCGTAAAAGCGAATCTCATAGCGAGCGCCATTGTTTTCTCCACGGTTCATGTGCATCTCACTTAAATAGTTACTTTTAGTGCATTATGATGGTCGAAATGCCAAGCTTTCCATGCAAAAGTAGCGGTAGCCAATCTACCACCTTCTCATTATGCTTTAGCCCGCGAAGAAATAAGCTTACATAGAGTGTATGTCAAGTTACAACATTATTTGTTGGCGACATACGGACAACTCTATTGTATAATAGTCGAACTCTGAGGTGAATTGCCACTTTCCCTCGTGTTAAAAAACCAATGTTGCGATATAAGAAGAAGGAAAACATTTAAGAAAAGATACAATACTGATATAACATGACACTGAAAGGTTCCTATCAGCTGCTCATGAACTAATCATACACAAGCAATTAATCTGCATGACAATTGTGTGCGTCATGCCAAA
Organism: Isoetes taiwanensis; assembly: GCA_021234155.1. NCBI lineage: Eukaryota > Viridiplantae > Streptophyta > Lycopodiopsida > Isoetales > Isoetaceae > Isoetes > Isoetes taiwanensis. The sequence continues at coordinate 2,626 of JAJEKV010000715.1, forward strand.
CTCTGTTTTAGAGGAACAATATTACATTCAGCACAATATTACATTCAGCACAGTTGGTTAACCTGATTTAACATTTGACACTGTTAATTTAACCTGATTTATTGAAATGAGAAGACGTTCTTGTTACTAAATTACTCCTGCGGGTTAAAATTAATTAGGCAGAAGTTCACCATGTATAATTTTTCTTCACTAAAAACTGGAGCCCTATGAAGCTCAATTCTTGCCAATGTTGAAGAAATCACAGCACAAGAAAAGAAGAAACATAAGTCATACCTTAGTTTGTCTTACCTATGCCCGATCCATTTCGAGCATATTCTCCAAAATCACGAGCCTACCATTCCATGATCTGCACTTGTGAAGGAAGGCTGTGAAAATGATCCTTTTTGTCGATTGGCTTACAAGCGCTCTTGACATGTGCTTTCCCGTTGCATTGTAAAGACCAATCCTTCCTAGGACATAGATTGACTTCACATCTTCCAAAGGCTTCCCCAACACATTACGGTTAAGGATTGTGGAGTAGGTCTAGGCTTGATCTGATGCTTGAGAGGGATACTACTACCATGGGACTTGTTAGAATCATGAGGAACACTGCTAGCTGCCATTTGCAAGCTGGTTTTGGTGGAGGATTATAAGCCGGGTAGGAAGGAGGGCAGGATTAAATCGGCGGTGGGTTTTTTTTGCTCATCTTGAGCTGGCTACTCCATTGCCGTCCCAAGGCTTGGAAGCTTCTGCAAAGTTTGCTAAGCTCGCCCTAAATCGTGGAGGTGTGTTGCCGGATTAAGGATAAACAAATAAGAAATATATAAATACATGCAAAAAAAAAAAGGGGCTCTACCACAGATTTTTCCCTTTCTCTAAAATCAATGGCTAAAAATTGAACGCACTCTAGAAATACTATTTAGTATATGCAAATGAATACGGCGACGAAATCATAGAAAAACCATGTAAAAAAACGTACAAAAATCTAAAAGTAACCCCCTGTTATTTTGCTACATATTCCTTATTCCTTCTTTGTAGATTTTCAACATGAGAACCAGCAATGGATACAACATGAGTATTAGTTCTTTTAAATTCTAGAACAATTGGCTGCCAACAACATTTCCTTTTTCTTTCATAGATACAAGTGTTGCCTTTAGATACAAATGAATCACCGCTCTCAGATTCAATTTCGGTTGCAGAGGACGAGTCAGAAGATTTTTCTTCTGATGCCTTATGTGCTGAAAGCTCTTTAGTCTTTTTCTCGATCTCATCTTTCTTTTCTCCTGCTTTTCTCTTCCTCCTATCTAGTTCAGAGCAATCTCTGGCCAAATGCCCTATTTTACTGCAATTGGAACACTTCCTGGTTTCTTTTTTGCCACTGACCAAAGCCTGTATTTCCCTTGACGAGTTTTTAAGGACTGCAATGTCAACACATTTTAGTAATAGTCAAATACAAAATGGAAATCGGGTCGGCTATTTTTGCTGGGGCACAATCCGGTGTTGCCACGTGTCAATCACCTACATCGCGGAATGGAAATAGGGTCTTCCGATTCCGCATGACCGCCTCTTCCGGTAATCTCAGGGATATTTTTTAGGGCAAGCAGTTCTTTTTAGGGCTTCTGCTGCCGCCGCCGCTCAACACACAGCTCAAGTCTGGCTCAATCGTTACCAGATCGTGATTCTTGCAGATCAACAGGTAATGGTTTTCGCAGGTGCTATTTGGCCGGTTCTTTTAGCAGTTCTTCAACAAGTTTTGCTGCACTAAGTTTTGCAGGATCTTCACAAGTTTTTCAGGATCTTCATAACTTTTGCCACAGTCGTTCAACAAGTTCTGCCATACACAGGTTCTTTTTCGCTGATAGTAGATTGCATGGAGTTTCTTCATCGAATATCTTCAAAGAATGACGGATTTGGCAAAAAAACTCTGTAAACTCTAGCAAAGAAATTTGTAAAAACTCTGTTTGTGTTCAAGACTCTGCAAAAAAACTCTGTAAACCTTACCGGATCTAACTCTTGATCTATTAATACTCTATAAATCTGCTGAATCTATAAAAGAAGCCTCCCCGATTTCCATTTTGTAGGGGAATGGATGTTGGTCCTCCATTCCCCTATACAATGGCGAGTATATCATGGGGTACAAAAGCTTATATCATTGGCTCCATGCGTACTTCACCATTACTAATTCTGTGTCAATTGTGCAATCAAAGTTAGACATCATAAAAAGATAATTTTGTTACTTTGCACTCATAACAACATAGTCACTAGAAATGGAGCCCAGCAATGCTGGGCATAACTAGGAGCTGTAAATGATACATTGAAACAAATTGTTAAATGAATTCACATTCTTAAAATCGCACATTTAAGAGCATTTGACCACATTTCTACACTTCCCCTTCCTTTTTTCCTTTGCCTTTTGCCTTTCCATCCCCCCTTCCATTTTTTCATTTACTTCCCTTTTTTTTTTTTTTTTTTTCTTTCGTTTTTCACTATTCATTTCTAAAATCTCCCCTTTCCTTTTTTTTTCCACCATTTTTATTTTTCTAATTTTGCATTTCCGTTCTTTCTGTTTTTGTTTGCCGTTTCCTTTTTTCTTTTTCACCCTTTGCCCACTCCTCTTTCTTTTTTCCTCATTTTTCATTTCTTTATTCCTTGCTTTTCTCTTTTTCCTTTTTCTATTTTTCTCTTCCTTTTTGTTCCCCTCCCCTTCATATTTTCCTATTTTACCCTTATTTTTTCCTTCATTCCCTATTTTCCTTCCCTTTTTCCTTTTACCTTTTTTTCCCTTTCTCTTTTCTCCCCTCCCCTCCGCTCGCTCCGTTTTTCCCTTCTCCATTCCCTTTCTGATGGACTTTTCCGCTTCCCTTTTCCTCCTTTCCCAGCTCTTTCTCTCTTCCATTTTTTCTCATACCATTTTTTCTTTCCATCCCTCTCCCCCTCTCATTTCCCTTTTCCTTTTCTCTTTCCCTTTTTCCATATCCCTTTATCCCATCTTTTATTCCTTCTCCTTTTTTCAGTGCCTTTTTTCCCTTCCCTTTATTTTCATGTCTTTTTTCCTTCCCTTTCCTCTGCCTTTGTTATTTTCCCTTTTCTTTTTTCCATACCTTCCCTTTTCCCTTTTCCTCACACTTTCCCTTTTTTTTCCTTCTCTTTTCCCCCCTTCCCTCTTTCAGTTTTCTCTAAGCCCTTTTCTCTTCCTTTCTCCGCTTTCTCCTCCTTTTTTCTTTTTGCTTTACCTTTCTATTTTACCCTCCCTTTTCTCCTCCTTTTTTCTCTTCCCCTTTTTTCATGTCATTTTTTCCCTTCCTTTCTCGCCCCTCCCATCTTTTTCCCCTTCCTCTTTTCAAGTGTCCATTTTCTCTCTCCTCCCCCTTCCGTTCCCTTTCCTTTCCCTTTCCTTTCCCTTTCCCTTTCCCTTTCCTTTTCCCATCCTTTCTCTCTACCTTTTTTTCTCTTCCCCTTTTTCTCTTCCCTTTCACTCCTATCCTCACCCTTTCCTTCTTCTCATTTTCGTAGTGTCCTTTTTTTCCTTCCTTTTCTCTCCTTCTTTTCCTTTTCTTTTTTCATATTTTTTTCCCTTTCCTTTTCCCTTTTCATTCTTTCCCTTTTACCCGTGTGTTTTTGTCTTTTACTTTGCCCTTTTCTCCTCCTTTTTCCTTTTCCCTTTTCCCTTTCCTCTTAACAAATCAGAGCATGGCCAATCATGGTGGAGGGAAATCGTACGATAAATCTCGGCATTTGGATGCAATCAGATGATCTCAACCGTCCAAATTAGGATTTGATTCATTACATACGCTAAAACTTTATAATATAAGAAGATAAGTAACATCACACATAAAACAAGTATAGTTCCCAACTTCTTTTTTGTTACTTTTTTATTCTTCATTGGAAATACTATAACATACAAGGCAGTCTCAAAAATCTTGCCAATCACATCATCTAATACCTTTAAAGCCTAAGGGTACATTCTCCGTTAGCAACTTGTGAATTAGTTTGTATGATCTCCAATATTCATTATCTATAGCCAACTGCTAATATCACCTTTTGCAAGCTAGTCTAGATCAGTTAGAATGATCAATCCTTCAACTGAATTCAATGTAAACAAGCGAGGTCTCCAAAGGCAGACAAAGGTGCATTCAGAATCTTCTAGAGAATTGCATGTTCAAATTTTCTATAAATTGGATGGAAATGAAGTGCACACAATTATAGGTAGTTGGACTAGAATTCAATGACATGTGGGCCTGTGTATGTCAATGTTTGGTCAACCATAAGTACTATTTATGTTCGTTCAAGCTTATAGAATTATCAAAATTACATACTGACCATTAACAAACTCCCCATGCACAACATTTTACACTCATGCTGAACAACTTAATTGGTGAAGCACTTATCTATGATATATTTTCACCCTCCACACAACCATTTTTCAAATCCTTGCCCAAACTTGCACCATCCTAATACTACTACAACAAGGGAATAGGATCACTTTTTTGTCGGAAGATGATCTATATGCCACCATATATCCCATCAGTACATCGCGGAATGGAAAGGAGGAAGACAATTCCGCACCTACTAAAAATTATAGCTTACTCCCGCTTACAGCAACTTTTAACAGATTTACAGAGATGTTACAACTAATCGTGGGATTTGAACCCACCAAACCAAGAAGCCAAAAATTGACTGGAAGAAGCGTAAAAATTTTCAAACTATGGCAATAAGTCTGCTGCATTTCTACCAAAGGAAAGCAAACCGAGTGATGCAAAATGTAGCATATGAACGGAGTAATACGAAAACTTGGTGAGGCTAGGAACATACATGTACCTCTACCATGTTTCTTCTGCAGTGCTTTGCGGGGATTAGAAGCAAAAATATTAAAGAAAACACAGTTCTGAAGCTTGTATATCGGAGTAAAAAGAAAAAAGCAGTGCCATGCCAAAAGAAGGTGGACGAAAGGTTCTAAAGAGCTTTTTTTCTGCTCCACCATCTTCGCAGATCTCAACCCTGCAAAAAAAAATCAGAAGATAAAAAAAGGACGCCATAGAAGATAAAAAAAAGGACGCCATTACCAAGTGCCAAGGCTGCCGCATCATGCGTCATCGATGCACCTCCGCTTGGAAGGGAAAAAAATGCAAAAAAAAAAAAAAAAAGGCTCCCTATTTCCATGTTGTATGGGGATGCCCACCAGGAGCACTTTCCAGTGTGGACCGGTGGGACCTCACGAGCGGCAGAGCTTGGGGCGGGTCACTAGCCACACCGGAAAGTGCGACCAGTGGGCATCTCCCTATACGAAAAGAATCTTTACCTGCTATTCTGGCCCCTAGTCCAAGATTGTGACACGCGTCATATTTTCTATACCTAAAAATAAAATGGAAGAACAAAATCTGATCGTCGCAATTTTACCTTCAATCGCCATCATTTTACCTTCGATTCTGCTTGTTTACTGTCGATTCTATTTGTTTTACGTTCGATTCTGTGCCCTAGAATAGCAGGTAAAGAGTCTTTTCACGCTGCTCGCTTCGGCCATCTTTCCCTTATACAACATAGTAATGCACTTCTAGGCTGCCACTCTTGTCCCAAACATGCACTAGCTACGAACTGCACTGCCCTACACCAATCCTCATATTTGGGTTTGATTGAGGGTGCACAAGGGGGCGCTGGCTCCGCTATGACCACTTTATTGGCTCCCCTTTTTATCTGAGCAACTTGGTGATTGGCATAAGCCAATCCACTGGATTGCCATATGCCAATCCACTGGATTGGCTTATGCCAATCCTTCAAATCATAGTGGATTGGCTATGCTTGATGGATCGACCTCTTCCGTAGATCACATGGCATGATGAGAACACATTATGATCGATTAATAAATTAAGTTAATCCCACAATGGATTGGCATGAGTCAATCCACTTATAGGTGCAAACTACAAGTGCCTCGAGCCCCAAAAGATAATCCATGCTTAAATTGGATTGGCTTATGCCAATCCAAAATGATTCTATTTTAGTTCTAAACTAGAACAATATTTTAAATGCTACAATTTTGAAGAGCAAAGTGGTCATCCAATAGAGCCAATCCTGTAAGAATCATCTCCAATTTTTTTCTATGTGCTTCAATCGCTTTGATATGTTTTGTCTTTTAAATCCTTCATGCCCTTGATTTGCCCTGTTAATGCTATCCTTGTTTAAAATCCGCACAGACCCTGCCAGCTCACCCAAAGGCCATAAATGGATGCATGCACCAGATTTTACCTTTTGGTTCATGCAACCTCTGTTTTGCTGAAATTTCTTGAATCTCATTCATGATAAAAACATATTGATGGAGTTTTGGTTAAGGCTATTGCCTTTCGTGGTGAAGATGGGAATTCAAGTTCTCGACTTGTCAAATTAAAGTTTTGTTGCATTTTATTTTCCTTTTTCTAATTTGTGTTTTTGGCAATGGTAATTAAGGTGTAGGGCTAGTACTAGTTGCAAATAAAATTTTGTTGCACCCTTTTTTGCTTTTCTTTTTTCAAATTTTTGTTTTTGGTAATGGTAATTAAGTTGGAGGGTGAGTATCCGTTGCATAAAATATTACGTTTTAGTTGTATTTTTTGTAACTTTAGCTTCTTTCTTATTATTATTTCCTATAGTGCTCATTGCGATTTGATTTATTTACATCTTTTGTAGCATGCATTCACGATGTCTGCACCAGAGCCCAGGCCTTATTCAGTGTGATGTACATCTCGAGAGCAGCCTTATTACATGGTGTGAGTCCAATGCACAATGGGAGGACAATCACGTGCGGGTCATTAAGGTAAATCTTGTTTCTATCTAAACACCTGAACAACTTCATGTGCTTGACTTGTTAGTTGATTTTTTTTAGTGCATTGTTACACATGTTCGACACAGCAAACCGGCACTTGATGCTCATTGTGGATCCATCGGTGTATGATGATTTTCGTCAGTCAAGCATAAGCAGGGTGGAACCTCTAGGGATGGTAGGCCCACTCCTTCCTACACAACAGCCAATTTGGGCTGGCCCATTATGACAGGGTAAGTATTTATTTCATTCATTGGTTTTGGATGCATGAACTAATCATTGGAACGTATGTTTGTAGTGGGCATTAGATGCTCATGGCCTTCATACGTGACCCTGACTTGCTGCAACCAGGGATAGGTTCTGTACGTACAGAATTATTGTTTTGGACGTATAGAGTCCAAAATTACGTATTTTTAGGTTAAAAACTATTTCCCGTATTTTCCCCTCACCGGCCGGAAAAAAAAGAAACCTCAGCTTCGCAGCGAAAATTAATTTTATTTATTTATTTATTTTTTCGCGTAAGCGAAATAGTTGCATAACTGAAACTGCGTTTTCGCTTACGCGAAAAAATAAATAAATAATAAAAAATAAAATTATTCGAATTTTTTCGCGTAAGTGAAATAGCCGTTTCACTCACGCGAAAAAACAAGCCAGATAATGGCTTAAACAACTATTTACTTCGCCGAAAAAAAATTTTGGCGTTTAAAACCTCAATTAAACTCGCTTAAGCGGTTCAGCGTAAGTTTAAACCTACATTTCCCAAAAAAAAATCGTTTTTTTTTTAATTATTTTCGCACAAGCGAAACCTACGCGAAAAGTTTCCGATGCCGGATTTTTTTTTTGCCGTATTTTTGACGTATTATATTTCAAATTTGTGCCGTATTGTTCGAATAATACGTATTAAGTATAGAATGTATACAATATTGAACCTACTGAGATCCCTTGCAGTTTCACGGTTCGCAAATGGAACAAGCAGCCTTTTCGATGTGATTTTTGCATTTGCCTGTCCGTTGGTGACCCCCTCCTTCGTGCCTGCCTCCAACAATGACATGCATAGTCATCTACTATTTCCCCAGTTGAAGTCCTCACACGATGGTGTGCATGGATGAGTCGAACACGATAAATCTGTTGAAGCTCAATGACTCTGTCATCTAGGCCTTGCACAGTTATTTCCTCGAAGTAACCAAAGTCACTGTCTTTCATAAACCTGCTGTTTGTGCATGTGCAAACTTCCATACACTGCATAATGTATTCTGGTGGTACACCATGTTTTCGGAGCCCGACCTCCCATCTCTTTGCTATAGCTGGCATTATTTTGGCAATGGATAGATGAGTACTTCCATCCAAATGCGACAAAGCAACTAATCGGCTCCACAACCCCACGTAAGGTATCAACTTATGGGGCCCAATGACTCACCTATAGACCCAATGGTTTGAATCCTCGTGACAAGCCAGTTGATAGGAGTTCCATATTTGCATCAAATGGATGTGCCTCTCCACAGGGTGTCTCCCCCTTCTTGGCAGGGTAGGGGTAAAAATGTGATCAGCAGTGTCAACTTCTGATGGCATGGGCACAAGTTGCTGAAACAAGTGCTTTCATCAGCTGATAAGTATCTAGATTGAAGGCATATCCTACTCTGGGAGTGGCATTAAGCCATTGCACGGGATCTGGATATAACTCAGCCAATGCAACCACACGTTGTTGCAAACTGGGAGGCGGGCATGGCCCAAACGCGGGCTCAACATAAGGCTCACCATCATTGATGACTTCAGAGTCTTCTCCCTCTGATTCATGCTCGTTTGTTTCCACCAGTACCCCGTAGTTACTATCGTTGTCGTCTGAAATATCAGGCATGGACTCGACATGCTATTACAATCTGACAAGAATGAACATGGTGTACCACACAAGCTGAACGGTCGGGGGATTGACAATATTGAAACAATTTACTATAAATATAATTATCAATGTACATGATATGGAAGCAGTGCATACCTGATAAACGGGTTATTTCGGGCTTGTGTGGGCTCCTCCAAGTGCTTGTTTGAAACTAGATCCATAGCATGTAGAAGCATCCAGTTAGAGAGGCAAGTAGAAACAACTAGAAAATATGATCAATAACCATGAGTAAAAAAAGAAACATATGGCAGTGCTTACTGATATGCGGAGCGAGTAAAGATGATGTTGGCAGCATTGTATCTAAATAGGATGCCGACTTAGTATATATAATGAGAAAGGGATTGGCATATACCAATCCCTTCTAGGGGGGAATCTATCTTTCGTTGGCCAAGATTTGAAGCCAAATTAACTTTCGGTGGGAAGATTTGATACCAATCTTTTTGTGGATGCCTTCGTTACAACAAAGACCCCCGAAGGAACAACAACTTTGGTACTATTTATGGATTGGCTCGGGGAATGCCATCAATACAAACAAAATGGATTAAAAGGGGAAAGCAACAAATACTGCAAAAGGGGGAAAAGCAACTGACATTGGGATTAGGTCATGGTGGATTGGCATGTGGATCCAGGGGATTGGCTGCCAATCCTCAATGAATACAACAAAAGGAGAAAGCAACAACTAACATCGGGATTGGGCCGGTCGGTTGAGCTTGGTTCGGGGGGAAAGCTACCGTGTAAATCTGAAAATTCACACTATGGTTTTGAGATAGTTGGAAAATTTCCTGCTAAAAATAATGATTTCTCTGGTTACTTCCGGTAGGAATTGAGTGGGAACATGGAGGTGGTAGGCTCGACTAGATCAGCAGGAAATTTGACTTTTACTTAAAAAATTTCCCAAACCAAGGTTGAGGGTCAACTTTGTGGATTGGCTTATCCATTGGATTATGCCAATCCACTTGTAATCTTTCAATTTGTGACCGCCCTTAATTTTCGAGGGGGCAGGCAAAATAATTTTACAACTTTGGCGTGAGAGGGAAGTTCCTAAATTCAAGCCTTTCAAATGCAAAAAAAATTTAAAAGTAAACCAGTTTTTCCTAAAAAACATAGATACATAAAACAAAGCATATTTCCATTTAAGTTCATCAAATACATAATAAAGTTCTTACATAGATACTCTTTTGAAATAAAATAATAGTTTAAAGTTTAAAATCAATTACAAAAACTTATTCAAGTGGCATTCCTCTCCTTTGCTTTGCTTCATACCAATCCTTGTAACATGCTTGCCAATCTATGCTTTCAAATTTGTGAAGCAACATTTGAACATTTGTAACATTTGTGAAATTTAGTCCATTCATTTCTCCATTTTCTTTTCTTAGAACCAGTAACACCAAAGCATCTCCTCCATAGATCAATAGACCTCAATAATTTCTATGGTGCATTTGTCTCTTCAAAAACTAAACCTTTTTTGTTGCATTTGGGATCCCGAGCTAGCAAGAACTTGACACTTTTATTTTGACTCGGCTTATAGAAAGATAGCATAGACCTACATTCATTGCCTTTTTCTTCTCTTGTTTTTCCTTCTAGAAGAGATAAATTGAAATAAGAATCACTAAGAAAAAGCAAACTCAAGAAAGCAATAAACGAAGCATTTAAGCAAAGGCTTACACGGTTTCCGCTCCATGGTTTGCTTTTGCAAATTGTAGATGCCAGAATTAAAATCGATTCGTACCCTTGTACCGGCATGATCGGATCGGCAACATTCGATTCAATCAAAGCCTGATTGGCATTGTGAATGCATGCGGCATAGGCAAAGAAGCCGACCATTGGAAGCCAAGAACTCGATTAATCCCGATTGATCTTAGGCGGGCGGACAACGATTAGGCGGCGTCCGGGCATCAAGAAGAATCAAGATTCGAAACCAAAAAAAATTCGAATTGTTAGCATAGATTTAGGATCTATTTTCTTGAATTAAAGCAATTTAGCATAAATTTCGGTTCGTGTGGTCTATTAACTATAATGTATAAAAGGTTAAAAAAGGGGATGGGGGAGGGAGGGATCATTGGAAATTTGGTATATGTGTCATTGTATCATTGTATACTCTATAGATTTATGATCAATAATAATATAAATGTTTAAAATTTATAAAGATATATAGCAAGAAAAATGACGGGCATTTCTCTATTCGTAGCCTTTCAAATGACGAATATGTCTTGTAGTTGCCCTTCTCTATGACGGGCGATTGCCCAACTGCGGCCTTTCATTTGCCATACAAATTTTTTTTTCACCTGTTTTGACGGGCAAAAATCCAAAAAACAGGCATGAAAGCCGTCAAATTCGAGCCCTGCCACTTGGTACTTGAGTTAAAAAATAATCACCGGCTCCGCTACGTATACCACGTGTGCATATTTCATATAGACCGCAAACTATCTGGTAACAGGTTAAAATATTTTTAGAGACTGGAGAAGTGGGCGACCCTTTCCTAGCGGTTGTTTAAGAAAGGGCTTTGAATTGGTTCATTGATGAAACATGCCGAGCAGCCGTCTTAAGAGTGGTAAGGTTCGCAACCTTTCTGTAGTCCTAGTTCGTCCTGGATGGTTTGGAAGCTCGAGCTTCTGTTCCCTCGTGTCGTTTTATAATCAGATAACTTGGCAGCTTAAATGCCATTCTAGGAAGCAAAAAAAAAATGTGATGCACCTAAGAGTGTGAACAATGATAAGACATCTCATACAATGCTTTTAATGCGTTGTGCTGAAAACTCTGTGATACTTGAATTCTCTATGTTCTGATGCCCTGTCCTTGGATTCTAAAGTGCATTTTGCGTAGGACCATCATGCAATTATAACTATGTCACTAATACCATATCATGGTGAAGCAAAAATTATGCTCAGAAACTAATGAAGAATAAGAGGTTGTGAAACAGGCAACTTATTAAGATCCGTTGAATATAGCTCTATATGATCTTGCACATGAGCCTCAAATATAGATTCTAGGCAAGTAATAATATTTTTAATCCAGCAAATATTGCTGTAAGATTCAAGTGTTTTGACTTAATGTAATTGTTCTCACAGCATTATAGAAGTATGTTTAGTCTGTCTCACTTTTGTGGCTCATATGACAGCATAGTAAGTCCTATAGCACCAGAAGTCCTTTACCATACTTGGTCTTTGTTGGCTAGTTTTATAGTGGGAGTCGCAGAAGTTTTTTCAGAGCTGGAGGGAATGTCTTAAATCATGGTCCTTCCTTTCTGTGTTTTTTATAGTTGTATCTGTTAAATGGGGGAGCTCATCTATTACATGCGGCCCTTTACTGAAAGTGATTGTAATAAACTTGTGCACCTTATCATCTGCATGGCAATTATTAAAGGAAATTGTGATATCAACAATTAAGAGCAATTAAGTGCATCAATAGATACAACAGACTATCTTCTGCAGTCAAAATAGCTGGTGGTCTTTGCCTTAATATGGTTCATGATGCTATGAAGTTCGGTAAAAAAAAGGTATAAATTGCATGCTTTACTTACTCTATGTGGATTAACATTTGCTAAGAACATATTCTTTTAGAACTGGAATGGACTTTTCATCAGCTGCCAGAATGTGAAGACGCTGTGTGCTCCACAGATTGAGCAGGTTAAAATCAGTTTACTAAAGCACTTCTAATATAAAAAAAACCCATACAGTTGCCTAACTGGAATGGGCTTTTCTGTCACTGATCATACTGTTAAGGCATGTGTGGGCCAACTAAGGGATGCTCCATTAATATCGCATCATGATGACCGTCAGGGATATTACCTCTCTGCATTGCAGGAGTGTGCACTTAGAAGAGCATTGCACATCGGAAAACACATTCATGCCCACATTATAAAAAATGCATGCAGGTCAGATATATCTACTTGGAATGGTCTCATCGACATGTATAGGAAGTGTACATGTTTGCTGGATGCATATTATGTTTTTTCCAGACTGCCTTGGAAAAATATATTTACATGGACATTGATGGTTGGCGGATATTCAATGCATGGTCATGTGCTGGAAGCTATTGCATTATTTAAGGAGTTGGAGGAGGATGAGCATGTAAAACCAGATGCAGTTGCCTTTGTTTCAGTACTTGGGGCATTCACCTCCTTGTTGAATTTAAATCAAGGAAAACGAGTACATGCTTGTATACAAAGAACAGAATGTGAAGTCAATATTTTCGTAGGTAGTTCCCTTGTGCACTTGTATATAATGTGTGGGAGAATGGATAACGCCTGGCAAGTTTTTGAAAAATGCCCGAGGCGGAATGTTTTCACATGGACCACATTAATTAGAGGGCATAGTGAGAGCGGCAATGTCAGGGGAAGCTCTTGAATTATATTTCAAATGCAATCCGAAGGTGTGAAACCAAACAATGTAACTTTTCTTTGTATACTTAGTGTTTTATACGATGGCAAAGTGCCCTGCAGCAAAGGGAAACAGGTACATGCCGTTATTTGTCAAAATGGTTGTCAGTTAGATGATGTTGTTGGTAGTGGCCTAATTGACATGTATGCTAAGTGTGGAGAAATAGTTTGTGCTCGTCACGTATTTGATGGGATACCTGCACATAATAAGGTCATGTGTTGGAATGCCATGCTTGAGCATCTCTCTCAGATGAGGGGCTAGCAAATTAGCCCTTGGCGTTTTCGCTCAGATGCAAGCAGAAAATATAAACTTAGATAGGGTTGCCTTTGTTTGTCTTCTCAGTGCATGCAGTGATGCACTTTACCTAGAACAAGGAAGGCGTATCCATGCCTGCACAATGAAAGCAGGATATGGAAAAGAAGTTTTTGTAGGGAACACACTCATTGACATGTATGGCAGGTGTGCTTGTGTAGATCATGCATTCTTAGTATTTGATTCCATGCCTGAGAGAGATGCAACTTCATGGAGTGTAATAATTGCAGCTTACACCCTATATGGAGCTGGACATGAAGCTCTTAGGCTTTTTGGTCAAATTCAAGTGGAAGATGCAAATCTGTCTAAGGGCACTTTAATAAATGTTTTGGCTGCATGTGCAGTTGTACCAGCTTTGGCGTTTGGGAAACTTGTCCATGCGCACATGAAAAAGAAGTGCCTCGAAGTAGATGCTTTTGTCAACGGGATGATTGTTGATATGTATGCAAAGTGTGGAAGTGTGAAGGATTGCTGTCTTTTGTTTGATATTGCACCTGCACGTGATGTTGTTTTATGGAATATTACCATTGCAGCCTATGCTCAGCACATGGATGGTACAAAGAGTGTCAGACTCTTTGAAGAGATGCCACAAGATGGTATTATTCCTGACACAGTCACTTTTATTTCTCTGCTTTCTGGATGTAGTCATAGTGGCCTGCTCAACGAAGGCCACCATTATTTTTGTTCAATGAGTTACAATTATTCTGTTGATATAAATGAGCATCACTATGCATGTATAGTTGATTCGCTTAGTCATGCAGGTCATCTTCAAGAAGCAGAAGACGTTATTTTGGAAATGCCATTTGAGGCTTGTGCAGTTACATGGAAGGCTTTTCTTGGAGCTTGCCTAGTCTATTGCAGATTAGACATGGCAGAAAATACCTTGAATAACGTTTTACTGTTGAGGCCTCAGGATAGTGGAGCCCTTGTGCTGCTATCAAACATGTATGCAGCCTGTGAATCTAAATGAGTATGGTGTTCATACTTCATAGTTAAGTGCAGACAGCCTTAAGAAGAAGAAAACTAGCTCTCTCAATGCGAGGGCTAGAGTTGGCACCAGGATATGGCATGTGAATAGGGAGTTCAGAAATATTCAGATATATTGTGAACTGCCTATTCGCTGGTCATATCTCCTTTATGTCAGGGTTGAGGGTTGAGACAATTGATACCGTTGGTACTATAATGAAGAAAAGAATGATATGGTATTTGAAATGGAAAATTCCGAATATGGCCCTCCAGTTTGCAAATATCCCCAAAATACCCACAGAAAAAGGGTTATTTGGCTCAATTGCCAAATAACATTTTTGTGATCGGTATCCAAAAGTTTCTTTCAGGAAAGTTGTAGATGAAAGTGAGGCCTATTCAGTAATAGTAGAACCATCTAAAACGGAGTTGGAATCTTAAGTTACAGTGTGCTAAAAATTGCTATAAGAAACAACTCAAATGAACGTAACTTGTGAATTTCAACTCTGTTTTAGATGAATTTTTTCTTATTGGAAAGATTTTATCCTAGTCTATAATGTTCACGAAGAAAGACAACTTTGGAATTTGAGGAGCCACAAAAACCATATTACTATATTTAACAAAATGCAACTTTGGAATTTGAGGAGCCACAAAAACCATATTACTATATTTAACAAAATGCACGTGATTTGGAGGGTATATTTGTTATTTTCCCGATTTGAAATGGTTGAAGGCAATATACTGGTGCCACTAACATCCAAACTGAGTTACTAGGAATCTCATGATCAAGATTACTAGTTTGGCAGCTTTTGTCAAGAAAGATAAGGATAGCCTTGCAAAACCCTAAATGGGAAGGTGAAAAGAGGTAAGAGGGGAGCAATTATTGAAGACAACACCCTGACATTAAGGCCGAAAAGAATGTCTATAATGCAAAAGGTAAAGA
Source organism: Isoetes taiwanensis (assembly GCA_021234155.1). Classification (NCBI taxonomy): domain Eukaryota; kingdom Viridiplantae; phylum Streptophyta; class Lycopodiopsida; order Isoetales; family Isoetaceae; genus Isoetes; species Isoetes taiwanensis. Next base: position 17,889 of record JAJEKV010000715.1, read on the forward strand.
AATGAAATGCTTATTATTTCTCTCTCATGGAGAGCATTATTATTATGACATAACTCTCGTTCTCATTATTTCTGATAAATAATGTCTTGTGTTTCTCCTGACAAATTGAAGGAACAACAAAGGTGCCAAATTTGTGTTTAGAAGCACAAGAGTTAAGACAGAAAATCTTTTCATTTAAATGAGGACGAGTACTTATGATGGTTAAAAATAAACAAAATCGAGAAAATTCAGTTCTTAATGTATACCTGCATAAGATGTAATGATTGTAATGAAATTAGATCGATGATATGCTTTGGGGGCCATGGGGACTATATTTGAATAGATCTTGGGGAAGCGCCATGTAATTTTCATATATAGAGGATCAAACCTCAACATCTAAATGCTTTTTCCAGTTGGTTAGGGCATGATAGTTAAGATGTCATATCAATGGTATTAGAGGCCAAGTCTTGAGTTCAAGTCTCCATGAAAGCGTCTTAATAAAAAATTGCCTCATGGGCGAATGGTGTAAGTCCTATATGCTTGAAAAAATTGCCTCATGGGTGAATGGTGTAAGTCCTATATGCTTGAGGGCTAGCATTCCGAGAAGGGGAAGATTTTTTGTTATGGGATGTGGGATGGCTGGTATGTTTGGATGAGTGGGGTTCGACTCCCCAGGCTCATTGTAATTTATTTGATGGCTACTGCTCGAGTAAAATATAAATATAATGCTCAAATATACGGGGAATGCATACCAAAAGCGTCTTCTGGCATGCATACAAAGTTGTAAGAAGCACCACAAAAAAATACATTTAAAGGAAATGAACCCTCCTGTTATACTCAGATAAAAAATCTCCCTGCCTAGAACTGGCCTTGCTCTAGCGAGATGAGCCCAAAACAACGTAATCTCCACTGCTCCAACAAGAGCACATCAAAACCCTCACGCGAGCACACAACAAAGAAGAAGAAGAAGCAGCGCGAGCACACGACAAAGAAGAAGAAGCAGCGGCGCGGCCACATACCACATTATGGAAACTCTTTTGGATGCAACGCCCTAAACCTTAAACATTTACACGATATGCAAACCCATAGAATGACTTGCTAACTTGAAATTTGGGCCCAGTCTTTACTATCAGAGTAGATGTGATCAAACTGAGCAACTTGTTCATAATAATTCACTAGCCTAAAAGCTGTGAATATAGAGCAACCTTTCATATCCTTTATTGCCTTGCTAAGAAAAAAGACAATGTACAAGCTTCCAAACTCCCATATTTACAAAAGCTTCCGTATCCACATCTATCGACATATTACAGTCACCTATACATCCAAAGGCAGCACGCTATCTTTTACAAATCAACGTTCATACCCATGTTTTTTTTGTTCAAAATGTACAAGCTTCCAAGCTAACCATATACAAGCTTCCAAGCCAAGTACACATCCCACGAACTGCTCAAATAATCTCCACACCCATTGTTCAAAAAGGTCCCATCCACTACAAAAACTGAGACAGTCTGTATTGATAAGTTATCTGCAAAGATGTCAAGCAATTATAATTATCAGAACACCAACCACTAATATAAGATGTCTGAAACTCTTTCCAAAAACGAAATGCATAACTAACTGGATAGAAGACTCTAAACTTCACTGAAAACACATTTAAGGTAAGCAGAGAGCTAAAACTTTCTTATCAGTATGTAAACGAAAACAAAATACTTCCAGTACATACCTTAATTTTCAAGAAAGTTTAGAACTCCGGGATCTCTCAAGCAGACTTTTATGAAGTGCTCTGGCTATCAGATTGATCCGTTTTCTTGTGGCGAGAAGAGTTAAGAGGATTTTCACCCTTAATAAACCATCCAAGAGCAAAGAAACTGGCTCCTGCCAGAATGGCCGTGCCCCATGCCTGTGCATAATGCCTACTGAAGAGGCCCATCGCATACCTCCACTGCTCCCGAAGTGTGATGGGATCCGGATTAACGGCATCCGGCGGATTGATGTGTGGCAGATGTGGACGAGGCCGCGGTATTGCATGCGGCGCGCCTGCGCCTTCTTCGGCTCCGGTGGACGCCATAGCCAGCTTTGTATAAGCCCTAAAATGTCGACGATACGAGATAACCTTGGTCTACTTGGCACTCGCATGTGTGAATACTTTCCACTTTTGGAATTAGACTAGGGCTTCGGATAGTTTTACCCTGGTTTCGGGGATCCGCGAGGAGAAAATAATCCCCACCAGCTCTGAACGCCCCGTTCTACTGTACTGACACACGTGAGGGGCCCTGCGTAAATCTCGGTCGTCTGGTGTCGCGACACATCTGAGCCGTCTGTGGTATTCCACGCCTCCGATATCACCAAAAAAAGTACAGGGTTATCCCGGCATCCAGAATTATCGACATGCAATCCCGGCCTCTGGAATCTTCAAGCCATGGCTGACAACGGTGCCAGATTCTTTCGAGGAGTGGAGACGTTTTCTAGAGGGATCTCCATATAAGGTCACAGTCTATACAGATCATCGAAATCTAGAATATTTTTAGGCTGTTCGAGTGATCAACCATCGCCAGGCCCGGTGGCATACTCAAGTATTGTGACACATTGATTTCTGATCAAGTACCATCCTGGACCCCTCCAAGGGAAGCCTAATGCCTTCTCTCGGCGCTCCTACCTTGAGTCCAAGCCAGGTAATTCTGCATTTGATCAGCAATCACATATTATTCTAGGGCCTGATCAGTTCCAGCCTGTATCATATTCTCATCAAATGCTGAGTCCAAGCCAGGTGATTCTGCATTTGATCAGCAATCACGAGTTATTCTAGGGCCTGATCTATTCCAGCCTGCATCATCTTCTCGTTAAATGCGATGGGACTATGATCGATTTGAGGTTCGAGATAGACTCCTGTTCCGTGATGGGCTTCTGTATGTGCCAGATGGTGATTCGAAGCTTCGAGTTCTCCAGGCTTGCCATGATTCACCTACTCTTGAATTTTGCCTTCTGAATAAGGGTGGATACTAACGATGAGCCCAAACGAAATAAGAAATTAAAAGGAAGAAAACAAGGAATTGTAGTATCATCCATGGAATTCGTATTATTCTATATATGGCTCGGGAGCAAAGCATTGAAAGGGAGAATAATGAATCTGACTCTTTGTCGTATGCTATCCATTCATGGTGATACAGGAGGGCGGGAAAACCGACAGACTCAGTCGTACAATATCCGAGGGAGTGGCCATGTTCGCAGTGGGAATTGCAGAGGGAGGGAATAGAATTTGGCAATGGCTAAGTCCGAACTCTGCTCGCCAGATTCCTTTGCCCTTTTCGACCATCTCTGAGCAGAAAGGGCCAGATTGCTGCCCAAATCCATCGGGGCCATCGTTGCTTTTGCATCTGGGTAATAGTTTAACGTAGAAATCTCTGCAAACGCCATCAAAAACTCTATTTTTATTGTATGTAAAGCTTATTTAAACTCTCTATGTTGTTTTCCAGATGGAGGAGTTGGAGATCAATCTAAACACGTCGATAAACAAGAATTGGAATGGGTTTTTAGAAGAAAATTATGTCTTCTGACACCGAGGTTCAATCCCCTTTCAAGCAAAAATTGAGAGCTGAAGCAAGGGCCAAAAGGGGTTCCTCTGTTCTTTCTCTAGTTAAAAAACCATCTGGTTCTCTCAATGGTCAGTGGGAAGGGGATCAAGCGGTGGAGAATAATGCAGATGATGGCGGAAGGGGTGTCACTGGGGATGCGGACCAGGCGGTGAAGGGGGATGTAGAATTAAGCAATGTGGATCCACGTGAAGAAACTCCGAGTCTGAGGGTTGTAAGGATTAGAGATATGATCAGCTCATCCAGAAATGGCTTTGCCAAGTGGGTGCCTGCCCAAAAACCTACAGCAAGAAGGTGGAACTCGAGAATCGCAGGTTCATGGTGCATGAGATATACAAAAATTTCAGGGTTCCAGATGGCCCAAGGGGTCGTACACCCAAGAATCCTGCTAAGGTGAGGGTTAGGAATTATAAAAAGGTTGCCATGTAGAGATCCCTTGATCTAGACTTCAAATTAAGGCACAATCTCCAGAGAAAACATCAGAGAGCAAGGCGAACGCAGAACGTTGGTGAGAATGTCTCTTCATAATCCATTCCCTTGCTTTGTGTGAATCCCTGTGCCACAAGTCGTGCCTTGAACTTTAATTCACCATTTAAACATGTTTTTAATTTATAAATCCATTTGCTGCCAATAACATTTCTGTCCTTGGATTTCACAACTACATCATAGGTGTTTGTTCTAGCAAATGCTTGCATTTCTTCCCACATGGCATGCTTCCATTCTTCATAATATTCAAATTTAATGGCTTCTTCATAACTTAGAGAATAGAATAGAATAGAATAGTTTTTTTAACGTCCACGGAGACCAGTAGGTCATGGGACCCATACAATGGGCTAGTACAATCATTACTACTAGGATTAAAAAACCCCTGCCTCGAAAGGTTTTCAAGGGAAAAACCTTTGCAGTAATGATGATACTAGACAAGCAGAGATAATGACTACTGAGGGCTCAGTAATTGCAGACGTTTATCTAGAACCTCAAGTATGTATAATGCCAAGTCATGCACAGATGGTGCTCTGAGAAGTTGTGGAAGCGTGGAATGGAATGCTAAGGTCAAAAAATGATTTCGGACTATCTCAAAAGCAAGGCAACTCAGAAGAGTATGGCTTTCATCTTCAATAACCTGTAACTGGCAACAGGCACACAGCCTCGCTTCTCGCGGCAATTGCGGCCGCTCCCATCTACCTATCTCAATCCGTAGCCTATGGGACCCCGTGCGAATTGATGCAATAGCTACAAGCTTGTTCCTGGACAATGAAGCAAGCAAATAAGCTTGGGGTCCTGGTGCCAAGGTGGGATTTATGTGTGCATGATAATGACCAGTTTTCACTTGGGCCAAAGTAACTGCGTCCCATATCTTTTGAGAAAAACGACCATTGAGAGGAATGGTGGGTTCTAGTAAAGCAAGTACATAATTAATGTCTACTGCCTCATTGTTTATTCTTCTACTTTTGCCATTATCTGTTCTCCCATATTTTGATGGATCACTATCCAGTTGTTCCCTGAGTTTTTTAATCTCTGTTTTCCTTTTTCTTTTATCCTTTGCTAATGTCTGACTTTCCTTGTGAATCCCATCAATATTATGATCTTCAACTTTCCCTTGTAAAGGTTGCTCTTCCTGTTCAATTTCTCCTTGCATTGCTTGATCCTGTGTCTCATTTCATTAGATTCACTATCAGAGTCATATGCTTCTGTGTTCTGAATATGCACCTCCTTTTGTAGTTTATCCTTTTCTTTTTTATACTCATTGACTATTGAAATAATATTCCTGTCTTTATAGACACATCTCTCATCAAAGACCACATCTCTACTTATCAGAATTTGTCTCTTGTTCACGTCAAATAACCTATACCCTTTGGACTGCTCATCATAGCCTGCAAGGTAGCATTTGATTGACCTGTCATCAAGTTTATTCCTCATTTCCTTTGGAACATGAACATAAGCAACACATCCATAAGTCTTAAACATGTCATAGGTAGGTTTATGCCCATCCCACATTTCCTCTGGTGTCATACCTTTAATAGAAGCTGAAGGAAGTTTATTTTGAATCATTACTGTTGTTTTTACTGCTTCATCCCATAGAAAATTTGGCATCCCTGATTGTTTGAGCATGGACTTGACAACATCTAATATGGTTCTATTCTTTCTCTCAGCAATTCCATTTTGTTGAGGAATGTACCTGCACGTTAGTTGTCTCCTTATCCCTTTATTTTTGCAATATTTGTTAAACTCACCTGACAAAAATTCTCCTCCCCTGTCTGATCTAATGCATTTGATTTTTCTCCCAGTTTCTCGTTCTTCTTGCTCAAATATTTTGTATGCATCAAATGCTTGATCTTTGTGTCTGAGAACATAACATTTTGTTTTTCTTGAGAATTCATCAATAAAAGTAATAAATAACCTTTTCCCAATCAGGCTTGTGATGTTAATAAGGCCACATAGGTCTGTGTGAATGAGATCCAGAACCCTTCGTGCTCTTTTAGTAGACTTCTTGAAGCTAAGTCTGGTATGCTTCCCCAACATGCATCCCTCACAGATGAAATTCTCATGGTTTTGCATTTCTGCATTAATCATCCCTTTTTTAATCATGTAGTTGATGTTATTAATATGTGTGTGTCCCAACCTCTCATGCCATTGTCTGATTGATAAAAAAGCAGTAAAATTTATTGAGACTTCTCCCTTTACTTTATCAAGTGCAAATAAATTTCCAACCCTTTTGGCTATGAATTTCAATTCATCATTAAAGAAAATATTACAATGTTGTTTTTCAAAGCAAACCTTGTAACCCAAATCTACAAGTTGACTAACAAAAATCAAATTTCTGACTATTGAGGGTACACAAAGGACATTTTTAAGTTCAACTGGTTGACCATCCTAGACATAGATTTCTAGCAATCCTGACTCTTCTACTTGCTACAAATTTCCATCTCCAAGCTGGATATAACTAGAGGTACTTCTTATTCTCTCCTTTAGATCGCTTCCATCTTTAATCACGCATCTTTCAGCTCCCGAATGTAGAACAAGGAGATCACTTTTGTCTTTAGTTTCATTGATATTTAAAGTCTGAAGCAAAACAGGGTTTGAAGTTACCTCTGTATTTTCGTCCACCTCTTCCACATCTTCATTGTTAACTTCTTTGGTTAAATTAATTCTGGCAATATTTATTCCCCTTCCTCTTCCTCTGTTGTTGAATCTCCCTCTAGTTCCATCTCTGGATTCTCCCCTTCCTCTTCCTTTTGCAAAATCCCTTGGACTAGAGCAATTTGCTGCTTGGTGTCCAAATCCTTCACAATTGTAACATCTGTTGTCCCTTGACAGCTTAGGACAATTATGTTTAAGGTTGCCATAATTATTACAATGATAACAAGGTCCAATTTTCTTATCATTATATGAATCTTTAATTTTCCCTCTGCCAACATACAGGATTTCAGAGTGTTCTTCATGTTTTTTAATTATGAGTTTCTGCTCTAACTAAGTCCTGACCATTAGTTTTGCCGTCTCTCTGTTTTTTGCAACATTCCTGCCAATGTAGACAACTGATCATAATTTGAAAAAGCCCTTGCTATTGTCATTACCTGATGATCATTAGTAATTGTTACCCCAGCTGCCTCCAAATCTGCTATGAGATTATCAAATCTCTGGAAAAACTCTGTCACATCATTCTTTTTATTATACTTCAGTGTTCTGAGTTCTCTATCCAAAATATCAAGCTGTGAAGATGTTTTTGTCTCATATGTCTTAATCAGAAATTTCCAAATGGACCTAGAGCTGACCCCTCTAACTTTCAGCAATATACTAGACCCCAATTTTACAGTGATTATACTTTTAGCCTCTATTAATTTTGCAGATGTACTAACCTCCTTGTTGGTTACTTCAGAACTCGAACTTTCACTTGTTTTCCCATTGCTATGCTCTTCTTGTTGGAATCACTGACTTCTTCACTCACATCTGCATCCTCTCCAACATATGCCAACAATCCTTCTACTTCAATTGAATGGTATGAACATTAGCATATTATTGTTGCATTCAAACCTTCGAGAGCCCTAGCCTCATTTACAAATGAGCTATACCAGATCACAGTTCACATCTCGAACTTCTTCTTCACAATTTATAGGGCCAAATCCAATTGCCTGGTATGGATTCGGTCGTTTAGCAGTTAAGCTCAGCCGCTTCACCGCTCACCAGACTTGCCATATTCAAACTCGAATTTGGTCATTCAAGCAATATTGTTAATGGTTATCCCACCATTAACCTTAGCTTATTTCTTTATGCAATGTTTCTTCTGGATATGCACTCAACATCTCCAACTTCAGCATGATCTAATTCAACATTCCCATGGCTTGGCAAAAAGAGTCTAGGACATGCAAACGTTGTTGTTGTTCTCATGACAGATGGCCATCAGCCTGGACATATGAGTGCTACCCTTCCCTGACAGCCACCATGGGTTTAACACAAGCAACAAACAGCTCCCAACAGACAACCAACAACAAATAACGGGGCAAGGAACATTGCTTCACGGTTTAGTGAGAAACGAGAGAAGAGTCGAAGGAGACATGATGTGATAGTTCATGGCCTCCCTGAAGTAACAGGGGAGCGCCTCATTGATCGGATCCACACATTGCTCTTGTCACGCATGAGGTTCCATGCTTTCATACACATTGCTAGGGCCACTCGTCATGGTGCTCAGCGCCCGAACTGCCCATGCATCGTCAAATTCATAGTTGCATATGCATTGATAAGAGGTGGCATATTGCGCCAAGGTGTGAAGTTAAAAGGCACCTCATTGTATGGTGACCATGACCTCATCCCGTGGCAAGAAAAACAATGCAGGAAGGAATTATCCCGTGAGAGAGCCATCAACCGCACCGAAGGCGCAGTGGCCCAGGTCCAAGGCAAAGCGTGTGTGTTTAGGCCATCCAATGCCAAGACTGGGGATGCAATGCACAAGGCTTCTAAAACGCCTCGGGTTGCTGCTGCCACAATCACTGTCTGCTTCTATATCCACTGTTAGAGCTGGCACTACTGCCTTGCCACTGCCAATGCCACTATCACTGCAACTGCTGCTAAGGATGCTAATGTTGGCACCCCTCGGGGTGCTACTACTGCTTATGCTACTCCTTATGCTCATGTACCATGCCTGATGCTGCCCCCTTGTTGCAGCTCCAAGTCGAAGGGGACCACCACCTGCCACCTCCAAATAGGAATCTAGAAGTATAGGGGCTTTTCTTGACAGAAGGGAGATAGACTCAACTCCATCACTGCAGACATAAATTTCATCTTCTTTATGGAGACTTGGGAACATGCTACGCACAGGCTACTGGACCTATCAGGCTATTTGCACTATTCATTGTTCAATGAGTGCTCAGGCAAATGGGGACACGAGGATGTTGTCTGCTAACAAGCCTGGCACCGCCTATGTCTTTGCAGAAGATAGACAGACACCATTACCTATGGGCCCGATCGGCACCTTACACCTTCGTGAAGAACCAAGTTCCATAGCTCTGTGTCCGCTCCCCCAATCACAATTGCTGCCTGCTTCCCTACATACCTGGTAGAGAACCGTTATGGGCGAGGAGGGATTCGAACCCCCGATACCATGGTTCGTAGCGAACCCTCTTTCTGGAATACGTTTCACGTGCAGATTCCAACTTCTAGCGTTACAACACATAGGCTAGATTAAATGTCAATCTATATGATGAATACAACAGTACAAATAATTGGGTCGAGTTATGTTGCTAAGAGACTTCAATGCACGCGCGAGAACATAAGGCGCCCAAAATTGAATCAGTATGACTTCTTAACCATGGTTTGTTGGTGAAAGCCAAGCATTTAACTAGTACTGGTTTGTGGGCCAAAAAGTTTACAAACTATATTTGGTTATACAACATAGTTGTTTACATGATCTGATGTGATAAACAGACATTATTTTTTTACATGGTTAAGTGATTAGTTACGCAATATGGTTCATTTATACAATTGGATACTATGATAAATGAACATAGCATTATAATATGGTAAGTATAAATTGATCCCTATTCTTACTTAAAGTACATGACATATAATATTGCTTAGTATAACAAGTTTTGTAGTAAGTTTTTTTTTTTTTTTTTTTTTTTTTTTTTTTTAGCACATCAGCCCTACCGGGCCTACAGCCTTTTTTCAAATTCTAGCCTATCCACGTGTAATTTCCATGTCATCAAAATCTGATGTGCCTTGTTTTCTACCATCGGATCTCTGCTTTTTCAAATCTACGGCCAGGGAAATTAGAAAATAGGGAAAAAAAGGAAGGGTATTCACGGAGATGGAAAGGGTCAGCGATTAATCGCTTAACGCCAGCCGAACTGCGGATTTCTCATATCAGGCTTTGTCGGATCTGGAAAGGACCAAGACACCAACCGCCAATAAAGCTCTGGTTCCTGACCTTCATAAGCTCTGTCTTTCGTTTGTTAGTTAAGATCTGCTGCCCGTTCTCCTTTGCCATGGGTGTTTGTTATCTGTTCCCCATCCGAGGCCTTTTGCCCTGCATTTCGTATTTTTTCGTGCTTTTCCATCCTTGATAGAGTGCTTAGCCTATCTTTGCCTGGTTACTACATTTTACCATGCTCTTTCATCGCTTTTAAGGCATTGCGGCCAAGTATAAAGACGTTTAAGTTCTTTGTCGCATGTAATCTATGTCGGATCAAGCTTTCCTATTGCCAAACTCCTTTACATCTCTCCATGTTTTTTCTTCCTTGGAGCCGTGTACCTTTTGGCTTCTCGCTCGGTCCATGCACCTTTAGACAGATTTCACAACTTTGGGAAGGTTTCTTCTGAGCGTCAAACAACAGATTTACACACGACTTTGACTCGGATTAGGCAGATTGTTGGTAACAGCTAATATTAACTGAGACTTTGTGCAAATTGTTTGTTGAGCTGGTTTTTTTCTTGAACGGCAAACCTATGGTGACTATCACGGATTGACATTTCTTCCTTTTTGTTGCTAGCATTGTTCATTTTAGGTCTTTCTGAGCTTATTGCAAATAGAACATGCTCATTTTAGGCTTTGCTATCCCATGGCTGTCTTTGGCACTTCTGCATGTTATTTCATAGGCATTATTTTGAATGTTGATTCGGAGACGCCTTTGCTGTGGTTGTAGATTAAGCCGTAAATCTTCACTTTATTTTTATTCATTTTGATTGGATAACCACGGATGCAGAGGTCGTTGGCTTCTAGGCATGTCTTGTCAAACTAAGTCCATCCAGACGTTTCCTACCTAACTCACTTTTACATTGGCTTGATCCTTACTTTGTTTCCTTAGCCTTCAAACTGCATTTTAGTATTCTTCTGTTCTGCCTTCCTTGTGGTCCAATAAGCTACCTGCTCATAATCTAAGAGGCTTGAGCATTTGTTGCAGCTTTTTAAAAGACTTCATGGCAGACTCTCTTGGCGTGATTGTGGTGGAAAATTCATGTTTAGAAGGTAGGGGTTGAACATATATCCACCAAAGTTTTGCTAGTTGCAGCCCCTTTCTATGAGTTGAGAGTAAATTGTGCAAGTATTAATATTAGATAGATTGTAGCGATAGCTCGACTTTTTCTTGTCAAACATGATTGCAAGGTTTAGGAGGCCTCGTGATTCACATGCCAAAGATCACGAGGTTAAGAGCAAGATTCCCATGCCACACTTGATATGCAGCTAGATCTTCAATATCGTAAAGATACATGCAGGATATGTTCGGCAGGAGTAAAGATGTACCTATGGGCTAAATTGTAAGTAATAGAAGGCACTGTTGGGTGTACCCTTGTTAACAGCTAAATAATATTTGAAAGATGCACAAAGAGCATGTTATTAAAGTGAGAATCACATGATTGCTATGATTCATAGACTAACTTTCTAGCTTATATATAAACTTATGTAGGTGATCTTTCCATATCTGATGGTTTGACAACCAGCTGATCAACGTTCACTTAGCTATGGTGCAAGATGCCATTGATGATGATATCATGGTGCTTTAAATAGTGTGGATATGATCTCTATTCCAACAAGTTTTCAATCAAGGTAAGACCTCACATTTTTCGAGCTTAGCTATAATAGTGCAGAGAAATTTCTGCAGTCCAAAATCAGGTTTTAGATTTCTACCAAAATGGATTTGACATTTTGTTTCAATTGCTGCAATGACACTCATCATCTTCACTCAACTGGCTTGTTTGTCCCTCTCTATTTCTCATGATTGACATAGATTTATTAGTGAATTTCTAACGATCGTATGCTGAACACTCTAATTTTTCCCCGGCAATTTGTTCCAGCATGTCTGATCTTCTAGAGATGAATTTGAGCATAATATCCTTTTACTATTATTTTTACTCTCTTGCCTCTCTAGCGTATAGCCTTTCTCTCATGGTAGTTCCTACATCTCTTTGTCCTTCATTGGCGCAATGCACTTAAATCTCTAAGTCTTACATTGAAATATGCATACTACGGATCACAAATGCCCTGGTTAACTACGTTCAATAGAGAGAGCATCAGAATAGCGCCAATGTCTCACAAGATTAAGCCTATGTTATGCTTTTTGCTCCCAAGCTTAAAAGAAATACAATCTGATGGTCTGCATATGGCATAACACTCTTAAAAGTCTTCATTAAGAGGATAGCCTGAGGACATACTTATTTTGCTAACTACTGGAGACATAGATGGGATGAAGCAGTACTAATTACAGGTTGCATATTCCAGTTTATATTTCGCTCATACATCAATTAAAATCTGTATAAGATCTGCAGGATGGCAAGTTATGCTTCCTGGCTGTGCCAAATGACCTGCTACCATTGCTACCATTCGGACCAAATTTTAATGTTTTACTATTTTCATTATCTGCATTCGGACCAAATTGCCACAACACAACTCGTGGAATTAAACAACATTATTCGAGATGTACTGCGTCGAAAATAATGCACTTTAAAGGTTTAAATATTTTGAAGTGCACTTGAACTTTGTGACAACACAGGAACTAGTGCATAATGTTCACAAAATCAAAGCAGTTTCCAATCCCTTGTTTTACCCTCCTATGTATTCTTCAATCTTGGCCAAAAAATTATTCGACATTGTTTGTTATATGCCCAAGAACGTATAACTCCAACCTTGTATCCTACAGTTATCAATCTTAATTGTATAAGGATAGTAGGATTTCCTACCTTGATGAGTCTATTTTTGAAAATGCACAAGCAAGGTACATCAGGTTTTAAGTAAAAACGTTAGGACACTTCAAATTCCTATAAAGTTCGTCTCCACAATTTCCTTATGCACCACCACCAATAATGACTTGTACACTCTTACAAATTAGTATAAGACTCGTGCAACTCAAATAATGTCTAAAGAACTTCCAAAATCTCTAACAAAAAATGCAAAGCAAGCAAAATAACCTCAGCTAAACCTCCACATTATGCTTCTCTTTCCTTAATACAAAAATCCAAAATTTGTAATATTCATTTCTCACATTTTCTTTTCCTTTACTCCATGCATCTTTTCTTTTTAAGGGACCCCAAGCACCCATTATGCCCTTTATTGCATTTCTCACATTTTCTTTAATTCTCCAAATCCAATTTTCATGGTTGTCTTGTATTTTTGGCCTACTATACTATGGTTTGGAATCATTCGAATGACAATATCGCCCTGCGCACTCTACAATGCACTATATATTCACTCTCAGAATCCTTATGGAAGCTAACCAGAATGTGCGGCATGACCTGTATTGTTGTTTTGTAGATTTCAAGACTGCATATGATACGATCCTGTGAGACCTGTTGTGGCAACGTTTGCATGAGCTGCATGTCCCACAGGACTTACAAAATGTCATCTAAAGACTTTTAACAGCTAATATTAATTGAGGCTTTGTGCAAATTGTTTGCTCAACTGGTTTTTTCTTGAACGGCAAAGCTATGGTGACTATCACGGATTGACATTTCTTCCTTTTTGTTGCTAGCATTGTTCATTTGTAGGTCTTTTTGAGCGTATTGCAAATAGAACATGCTCAATTTCGGCTTTGCTATCTCATGGCTGTCTTTGGCAATTCTTTTCAGAATGTTCTTGCATTTGTTGCCAATTGTCTGCAGATTTGTAGATTTGCCAATTTCTACAGCTTTGTATTTGGTTTGGGTATCTATGCTTCTATATTATTCTTCTATGTTTGCAATAGATTATGCCCAGATTGTGCTCAAATGATTAGCCCAGTAATGTTGCATCTTCAACTAGCAGAAGAGCAAGATTATTTTACAGCATTATTCCAGTCTTGATTGCATCTTAGTTAGAGGCCTTTGTTATCAGTGGACTTGGGTAGCTCTTGTAATCGTGCGGCCTTGGTTTACGTCAAGCGTTTCATCGACATTCAGACGTAGTATAAAATACCTTTGTGCAGCCTAAATCAAGCCTTAACCAATTTGACCTTGCTAAAGCCTTCTGGTGTGCCTTTTGCTAGTTTTTTTTAATATGAACGTAGACCCGAAAGAGTACAAAGAGTACATGGGGGACTCAAAACCCAGTGGAGAAGATGTCCACTAGAGCAACACTATCCACCACATACATAACATAGAAAAGCAACGAATATGTAGCAAAATAACAAGGGGTTATAGGGGGATTTGATATGGATGTAAAAATAACAATTCCTGAAGCCATAGACCATATATCCCTAAAACAATTAAATGGCTTGTTATAAAAAAACAACATAGATTCGAGATAAAAAATAATTATATTAGCTCACTGGATATATTGGTTAAAGTAGTCTTATTAGGACATTGAATTATTTTGGTAGAGGTTCGAGTCCCTCAAAACCTATGCGAAAGCGTATTTCATATTTCAAAATCATAGGCGCCTCCAATCATAAATGACTATAAGCGAAACGAGAGGTGCTCACAGGCCCCAACATACGATCTGGTCGCAAGATCGACGAATCCGACGACTGCGGTAGTTAGGGTGCACTCGTTTAGAATATGTAGCAAAATAACAGGGGGTTCTAGGGGGATTTGATATGGATGTAAAAAATAACAATTCCTGAAGCCATAGACCGTATATCCCTAAAACAATTAAATGGCTTGTTATACAAAAACAACATAGATTCGAGATAAAAAATAATCACATTAGCTCACTGGATATATTGGTTAAAGTAGTCTTATTAGGACATTGAGTTATTTTGGTAGAGGTTCGAGCCCCCGTATTTCATATTCTAAAATCTTAGGCAAAGCCGTATAGAGGTTCGATATTCCCTCAAAACCTTAGGCGAAAGCGTATTTCATATTTCAAAATCATAGGCGCCTCCAATCATAAATGACTATAAGCGAAACGAGAGGTGCTCACAGGGCCCAACATAGATCTGGGTCGCAAGATCGACGAATCCGATGACTGCGGTAGTTCAGGGTGCACCTCGTTTAGAATATGTAGCAAAATAACAGGGGGTTCCAGGGGGATTTGATATGGATGTAAAAAATAACAACTCCTAAAACCATAGACCATATGTCCCTAAAACAATTAAATGGCTTGTTATAAAAAAAAAATCATAGATTCGAGATAAAAAATAATCACATTAGCTCACTGGATATATTGGTTAAAGTAGTCTTATTAGGACATTAAATTATTTTAGTAGAGGTTCGAGCCCCCGTATTTCATATTCTAAAATCTTAGGCAAAGCCGTATAGAGGTTCGATATTCCCTCAAAACCTTAGGCGAAAGCGTATTTCATATTTCAAAATCATAGGCGCCTCCAATCATAAATGACTATAAGCGAAACGAGAGGTGCTCACAGGCCCCAACATACGATCTGGGTCGCAGGATCGACGAATCCGATGACTGCGGTAGTCCAGGGTGCACCTCGTTTAGAATATGTAGCACCACGAGCACAACTGTTTGTAGTAAGATATTTTACCCCATCTATCTTCTTTGCTTTACAATGGTAGTAATATAACATGTTATTCTTTGTTTTACAATGGTGGTAATATGACCTGTTATTGTATAGTACATTGTTCCACAGGTATGGTTTGTATGGTGTACAATGTAGTGTTTTATAGGCGTTGTTTTGACACATGACATACAATGGTGGTAGATATAAGAATATGTAGCATTTACTACATCACAGATGAGTCCTATATCCTTTAGGTTAATTGTGCATTCTATTGAATGTGGTGGGTAATTTCTTAGTATGTATTAGTCATGCAAAAAACCTAAACGGATATAGGGTTACACATATCAGAGACTCGATATGGGGAGGTCTTACAAAAAGACGCCACCTGTTATGGCCAACAATCCCTCATATATGACACCCATCAATGAAAGTAAGTCTGCTAGAAAGAGACGTTTGGCACGTAAGCGCGTTGCAAAGGCTAGAGCCTTGAGGTTAGAATATGATGTGAATACTGCGGAGGTGGTTCATGTTGGCCAATCAACCAATGCACCAGCAATTGGAGAGGCAGTCACGCCAGAGTCAATGCATTGTTTGTCTGGTCAAGTGGGTGTGGGAAGATCTTGCAAAAATACGCCAACTACTGTGGCCAACAACCCCTCATATATGACGCTGGTCAATGAAAATAGATCTGCTAAGAAGAGACGTTTGGCACGTAAGCGTGTTGCAAAGGCTAAGGCTTTGAGGTTAGAATATGATGTGAACGTTCCAGAGACAGTTCATGTTGGTCAATCATCTAATGCGCTTGCAATTGAGGAGACAGTCACGCCAGAGCCAATGCATTGTTTGTCTGGTCAAGTAGGTGTGG
The DNA here is from genome assembly GCA_021234155.1 of Isoetes taiwanensis. Taxonomy (NCBI): domain Eukaryota; kingdom Viridiplantae; phylum Streptophyta; class Lycopodiopsida; order Isoetales; family Isoetaceae; genus Isoetes; species Isoetes taiwanensis. The sequence continues at coordinate 34,187 of JAJEKV010000715.1, forward strand.
GAAGTCTTGCAAAAATACGCCACCTACTGTGGCCAACAACCCCTCATATATGATACATCTTTATGGGACCAAGGAGTCGAATCTTGGGAAATTCAAATCCCTTAAATGACAATCAACTAGGGTGTATGAGTTCATTTTTTCCACACTATGCGAGAACAATCCTATTCGGATAATGGAGTTCATTTCCGTTCTTAAATCATTATAAACCCTTGTCATTCCATGCCACCTAATTCATCTAGTTCATCCTAGTAGTAATGATTGTACTAGCCCATTGTATGGGTCCCATGACCTATTGGTCTCCGTGGACGTTAAAAAACTATTCTATTCTATTCTATTTAAATTTGAGCAATATTAGTTTCTATCAAAGCAGTAATAGATGTTTGAAGTACATAATCCATCCTAAAACTAGCAAAGGCATGTCATACCCACTCTGATCAAACAAGCATTCACCATTTTGCCTCCCAGACTTGATCCACCTGGATCCGCAAAATGAGCATAAACGATGAGCAGAGAATAAGAACATAAACAATTCTTTAAGCATGTGTTACTTCAAATGTAGGTTTTACTTTGCTCCCTAAAAACATGAGTAATCATTTGCCTTCGTCCTCTCCCTTTCTTCCTCTAGTCTGAATCCACTCTCCAGGAGATGCCTAGTTAGAATACCTGTGCAAGAATAATATAAACAAATAAGATAAGATTCAAAACCAAAAAGCATTGCTCCCACTATCAAAGCTTACAACTATTATGACTTTAGAGAAGCGGCTATTGCTTCCCCATCTTCTGGATCAACACCATGGTTTTGGATTCATGGACTAGAGCATCCCAAAGGTGCCACACGACACAAAGGCTGCCATTGGCAAAAACTCTATAGTTCTGTAAATACACGTCATGTCATTTGCAAATGGATGTAGTTCCCTGCTGTTGTTGTTCAACTATTCTGAAATAATAAAGGAAATGCTGGCATGCATTAAACAATGAATACTACTCATTCTTATTGTAGAATGAAAGCTATCTGCCTAAAAACTACAAGCATAAAATCACATCCACAATTCTTTATTATTCTTGCCACTAAGAATTCTTTACCATTATTTCACTAAAAATGTGAAAGGTAAATGCATATCCTTGTTGGCGCAGATTAAACAGCGTTTTGTAGCCTCCATCGAGAGCGAGAAAACCTCCTAAATTCGCTACCCCATATTGCTCGCAAACAACAATTATTGTGGATAAATCATGATTTAGCATCAGATCTGGCAACTAACTTAGCATCTCCATCTTGCCACTGCCGCTGCTTGCCGCTTCACAAGATGAAGGGAAAAAAAAACCTAAATGTGAAACCTAAGAAGGCGTAACCTAAAGGGAAAACGAGAAATCATTTTTCAGTAATGTAAGGGTCACTTTTTATGGGTACCATTCTATCCTAGCATATTCATAAGAATAAGCCAAATTTAAGATTACGAATATATAATTAAAAGCATAGTGACTGAACCTTTGGCACCATAAGTGTGATACAGTGGGTGCCCAAAATGTCCAGATGGCATAACCTTGTTGGTGATACAATGGATGTCTAAAATGTCTATATAGCATAACCTCGTTGAATGATAAAAATCCATTCAATTTAATTTATAATGTTTTTGTGGTTTGGGCTATAGTGTGATCTCTCAATATTCATAAAATGATGTGATGATTATGAGCTACAATAGTCCAAGACACATAAATCTTATTCCTTGTAAAGAATAAAGGAAATAAGCTAAATCAAAATAAACTTGATTTATGATCTTGAGAAGTAAACTTAATGTGAATTCACAAAAACTCGAACCTTGTTCTAAAGCAATACAAAACAATGCAAGAAATAAGCCTAAGAAATGATGTCGAGCTAGCTTTGGTCGCTCTATACTCATTACTGTTGTTAGCATTTTTATAGCGTGCATGTTGTAATCTATATTTGATGAGTAAGGAAAATGACATGGACCTTAGTACTCCACAATGCAGGCTTTTCTATAATTTTTTTCCACTTTGCATCTTCAGTTTAGAAATGTTATCTTGCATTTTCCTCATGAAATTATGCTAAATGCAAACCCGTGCAAATTTATTTCTTTACTAGGAAATTGGCCCTGTTGATGGGCTTTATGTGTGATTATACCAAGGCAGTTCAAGCATGAAAAACATTACTGGTTGTTTGAGCAACTTCCCATGTTCAAAATGCAGTACATGGGAACTTTAATTTGGGATCGATGGGACTTGCTATTCCAGTCCATGCAAGTGCCATGGCATTGATTTCATGCCCTCATAGTATGCTAATTATAGTGTTGAAGATAAATGTCTTTCCTGTACCTCCTGAACCATCTACATTTATGCATGTATTGTTCTTATTGTTGTTTTCATTGACATCAAATAGTAATTTGTGATGCGTAGTATGGTTTTGGCTATTTGTGATGCGTAGTATGGTTTTTGTAAGTGGTTTGCTTGGCATCTCATACATATTGATGAGCCATTGCTAACAACAATGTTATAGATTGCTTCTTAGGAAACAAAGATGCTTATACCTGAAGCTAAATGTAAGATACATTTCAAATAACCACCTACAATTGCTAGAAAAATTAGATTTCAATTTGGAAATGTACAACTATTATTATAACAATCGCCATAAGTTAATGAAGCCAAGTCCCTTGTCCATATCCAAAAGGATCAAAACGCCATGGGTTCCTGCCCTTAGACCATACACGTATACGTAAGCACAGTAATAAAAGTATTTCTGCTTGATTGTTCACAAAGAGTGGGGTAGTAATGTGTTACATTAAAATATGAAACATATACCTGATATGTGTAGTATATTTTAAAGTATATTTGTTCAACACTGCGGAGCACAAACCACAAAGATGTAAAAAGTTGTATTTGATGCATAGAGATTCTAAAACTCCATTGTCGATGGCCTTTTTGGAGTGGAATTATATCTATTCTTAAACACAAAGGTATATACATCTATATTCTCTACTACATTAAATATTTAACCTTAATAGATGCAATAAAACAATCACTTTTGCAGCATATTTTCTCAACCCTGGATCATAAAACACTTGAAATAATAATTTGCTTTGTAACTGCCGTTATAAATGAGACATGCAATAAATGTTTCCATTTACATTTCGAGCGCTACATAATAGGTTTACATAATAAGCAATAGTGATCAAACATAAATTTCACAAACATACATATTAAACTGAAGACTCCTCTCACAAACATAAATTTCTTTGCTTCGAGTTTTACCATCCTCATGGCCATGCAACATTGCCATAAGCACAACATGTACCTTGAAAAATGCTTTTGGGAAAAGGATATGGATAGGGTGCAAGAAGAAAATAGCTGCTTATTTTAACCTTGAAGCAAATGGGCCAGTGCATGGCAACACAAAAATATTAGCTAGATCACATCTTCTCTCATTAATGACCTCTAAAACATTTTGCAACGTCTTATTTTCTCAATCAAACTGAGTTGCAACTCATCTCTTGGAGCTGATATTATATCCTCAAGCTGTTATTCAAATAGATCCACCATTAGAACATAGGAAATAAATTCATACTAATTGGATTCTATCCTCTCATTCTTGATTGAAAATATTCAGCAAGCTAATTTAAATAAGCTCTTCCATTGCAAGCACTTACCGGCACGTATTTTCTCATGTTAATGCTAAATGACATTTCCCTCTTTTTATAATGACGAACTTAAGGAGAAATTAGTCCCTCAGCGAAAAGACAGAATTGATATTCTCAATCATTGATACATTCCGTATTACTATGCAAATCTTTGACTAATTATTCCCGCAAGATACAACAAAAGTATACTTCTTTTTTTTTCTATGATAACATTTTATAATGCTCATGATATTGCAGATGGCATATTCGTCATACATTCCTCTATCTTCCTGTGTCAAGAATATGCTTAAGTCTGAGAAAAGGTCTTGAGCGTACACTTGCCAATGTTCCTAAAAAAAATGTGCAATTTGCGCCAAGATTCAAACACCTTTCTATAACATATGTAGTGTTTACTGATGATGACGACTGTAATCTCCACCTAAAAATGCTATGCCATTGTTTATGGATAATGCAAATTGATCTTCTGTATCTAGTGGTTGCATCCTTCCTCAAACCCTGCAACCAGAAAATGTGGATTGATTGCGCTTGCTAATATGCTCTAGATATGGCAATCCTAGATAGGTTATGGTAAAAATGAATTGGTCATTTGAGATGGAGGATAAATCTAGACATCCAAGAAGAGTTAGTTAGCTAGAAGGCATTAACTATCCAGAGCCTATTAGATAGAACTTAATAAGTTCACAAGAATAGAGATCACCTTCTATCTAAGCATTTTGAAGAAATGATGGAGGAAAACCTCATCTGCAACATCCTATATTATGCTAAAAAGCACGAGAGACACAACTGTAATACACTTCAATTCCGTTGATATAGTAAAAATGAGAGATCAAGTTCATTGCTATTTGAATGTACAAAAGCTATAACTTCATGCCAGAATGACACAGGGCTTCATGCAGGAGCTATATTTTGCATGATTGATCCTTTTAAAAAGGTGCGAGTATCAAAAGACTTGAAAACCTATAGATGAACATTTGTGAAGGAGATCAAGGATTTCGGCAAATAGAAATGACATCCTTGCCATGATAGATACATCGTGCAGACATGCTCCTTTCACACAATACCATAAAAGCTCTAAATCTCTGTAAAATGCAAGACTATTGATTGAAAGATAGACATAGAAGTGGTTGCATAAATGAAAGTTTGCCCCTAATGGAACCAATTTCACATTTGTTACTCCAGTTCCAGACAGATCAACAAAGGCCAAGCTTTTAACAATTGACAATTAAATCTACCTCTTTTAAGTGTCATTAGCTTAAGAAAGGATTTGGAAGATATGCCCTTTAGCTTGATTATTAGAAACATCCAACTGCATTAGCTAGAAAAACTAACTGCATCAAGCTAGAAAAACAGCCATTTAGAAGGCAAACCTGGAGTAGAATCCACTAACCTTAAGAAACTCTAGATCTAAAATCATATCTAAATCTGTCTCGGAATGAGGAATAGAGCTAGCCGCTTAGCCAGACTTGTAGATATCAGCTGGATTGCCAGAATTGAAGACATATCCACAAAGAGGAAAGCGGAGCTGCAGCCATTAAAGAGTGCAGCTTGCTTGTAGAGATCGGAAAGATCAAAGTTCAGTGTCTGCTGCCTTGGATGCAAGATTTGAAATGGACCTTTCTAAGTTTGAGGGCTATGAGGACGTTCCTGGTGAAATCAATGCAGGTTTTGAAGGGGAAAAAACTAAACATCAAGACGACATCCCTGGTGAACTTAATTCAAAAACTAATATCTTGACAGGAGTGGCAAATGCTACAGAATATATAAATTGCTTTCCATCACAGCCCATCAGGGGCTTATACAATCTTATGGTGTCCCCCAATTATTATTTAAAATCATGTTCAGACCTTAAATGTTTAGAAAACTTAAACACATCCATGCATATATCTTGAATAACCAGTTTTGCACTAATGATAGTTCGTACTGCAGTACAACATGTCCTCTACAATATCAACTTTATTTCCTACTTGAAGTTTTAAATAGTGACATAACATAAGTATTTATGGCTTTTAAGGGAATTGCAAGACTAACCTGAAATGTATAGAAAGAGTAGAAGGAGATGCGGAATATATCCAATAGGTAAAACCATCATGCCAAATTAGAATTCAAATGCATTAGAAATGCACATTAGAATTCCAGCTTCATAATTAGAAATGCACGTTAGAATTCCGACTTCATAGTCGTGATTCTTATTCCATTAAAAACGGAGTAGAGCACTCACCCTACACCTCCACATTGAGTACGAGGTAGAAGGACTAACATGAGTTCAATTGATTCTTCCGACCAAAGGCAGACCACATCCTGTCAATCCATTTCAATTAGACTCTTGAGTAGGAGTGGCAAATGCTACAGAATATATAAATTGATTCCCATCACAGATTGCATGTCTTTAGAAAAGAAATGCCGCATGCCCTTCAGGGGCTTATACAATCTTATGGTGTCCCCCACTTATTATTTTAAATCATGTTCAGACCTTAAATGTTTAGAAAACTTAAACACGTCCATGCATATATCTTGAATATCAGTGAAAGAAGAATAAGAATAAGAATAAGAATAAGAATAAGAATAAGAATAAGAATAAGAATAAGAATAAGAATAAGAATAAGAATAAGAATAAGAATAAGAATAAGAATAAGAATAAGAATAAGAATAAGAATAAGAATAAGAATAAGAATAAAAATGATATTTTATCGTCCACTGAGGCCAATCGGCCTATGGGACCCATAAGGAGCGCAGCAAACTTATTACTGTCCGGGTTAAAAAACCCCTGCCCCGAAGGGTTTTCGAGGGAAAAACCATGGCAGTAATAAGAATGCTGTCAAACTGTACAAGTATACATCAATGTATATATACATGTCAAGTGTGTGCCCGAGGACATAGCTGATCTCGCATGTCCATAACCTCCTGAAGGTATGAAACCAGCTATGAACCTTAAATGAATATCAGTGAAAGAAGGGGCAGTTATGAACCTTTAGTTAATCATGTTATTGGTCGTGAATCGGCGGGTGATTTCCTTCATTACATCGGCAAAACATTCCATTATCAGATGTTTTTGAGAGGTATCTGATCTTAAAAATGTCAAAACCTGTGAACGTTTTGAAAACATGGCGCATTACAGAGCCGAGGAGACATATCGGAGCGAATTTCCTTCGTGTCAGTAGTTTCACAGATGGGCTATGGGATGAAGACTTGAAATTCAAAACCCGTGTTTTTATAAAAATATCGACATGGGTTTAACATGACGCTTTGCTATGGAAGGTTGAATTTAAAGAGCATAAGTGAGACAACTGTGGGTGGCCACAACATTTCTGAAGCAATCGATGAGGTTTCAGAGGCGCAGAATGAGAAGGAAAGAATGCTTGATCTGAATGGACATTATTTGGTGAGTGGTTTTGGTTGGCACATCCGATAAGTCAATGGAAAAGATTAAGAAGACTTAATGGATGTGGCAGATATTCAAGCCACAACATTCCATACTCCATCAATTGCATTTGACCAATTCTTCCTCAACCTTTTCAAGGTTGTGACATGTTATGCAAGCGTTAAGGCTTACAAACATTAGCATTCTTCTTCTTTGTCCTTCTTGATACATTTTTACCTAACTGACATGGCCAGATGAGAAGTTTAAATCCCTACGCATTAGAATATATGCTCTGAAGTTCTACTCTAGTATTTCTATTAGCGGTTGATATGGACATGTATGTGGTCAGAAGTGCTGAGTGCTCTTCTATACAAAGTCAGAAACTTTCTACCCCATAGGTAAGTAGCTTATTCTAGTTTCTCTAGTTTCTCATCTTCGCCTATACCCATCCTTTTTTATCATTTTTTTTAAACATATTGGAAGTGCAAGCTGGGTGATAGAACAGATAAGCATAATATTTAATCAAAGTCATATTGATGTCAAACATAAGAGCATGTTGGCTTGTTACGTGCTGAAGCTTATCAAAGTAGTCCAAATAGCATACTGGCATTTCATGTGCCTAACTTGTATAACTGATGATTTACTTGTACTATAGGCTTGTTATTCTTTCCCTCTTTACAACTAAGCACATCAAGAAACCCAAGCAATGAAAGGTGCTAGGAGGCAAACACGGCCCAAGTCATTTTCTCGTAGTTGAAGGTTATCTAGATAGGATGCTTGCTCTCTGTTTCATTTAACTGGTTTGCACTTGCTTCATAATTAGCATTCTCATGAATATTTTGCCAATTGGGTCCTGAATAAAGAACTTATTAAGTGGTGGTAATGATTCCTAGTTATGCAAGCGATAGCTCAAGATTTTTAAGATGACCTCACGTCCATGCATATATCTTGAATAACCAGCTTTGCATTAATTAATGATAGTTCGTACTGCAATACATCATTTCCTCTACAATCTCAACTTTATTTCCTACTTGAAGTTTTAAATAGTGACATAGCATAAGTATTTCTGGCTTTTAAGGGAATTGCAAGACTAACCTTAAATGTAGAGAAAGAGTAGAAGGAGATGCGGAATATATCCAACAGGTAGAAATGCCAAATTAGAATTCAAATGCATTAGAAATGCACATTAGAATTCTGACTTCATAATCTTGATTCTTATTCCATTAAAAACAGAGTAGAGCACCCACCCTACACCTCCACATTGAGTAGGAGGTAGAAGGGCTAACATGAGTTCAATTGGTTCTTCCGACCAAAGGCAGACCACATCCTGTCAATCCATTTCAATTAGGCTTTTCTCTAGCAACAAATATGACAGATTAAAACCCTCACTTTTTTATGGCGGCAAGACTACCTGCTCTACAAACACACTGTAAAATCAGCGAGAAGAAAGACTACTACCTCATGAATGTCGATCCATTCACGCTAAAGCTTCAGGAGCCCATTCCGCCAAACTATCAAATTTTGTTGGTGCTTCCCATTGTTGTATCAAACTGTCAAATTTGCCCTAGGATTTGCCTTCATAGTCTGGGTTTTGCTTTTAAAGAAATACCCCTATTACATTGATTCTGCAGGCACAATAGAAGCGCACCAAAAAAAACCACAGTGGCCCGATGCTGCATCATTTCCGCCATGGTGTCACCCCGTTATCTGCAAGGAAACACCGCGCTCTAAACTTTTTGCGTTTGTAGTTCATACGTTTTTGGTATTCTTTTTCTCTGCACCCATATCCATTCGCATTGAACAGTTTTTTAATTGCCATACGTGGCACCCTCTCACTAAAAGGACCCTTTCAACGGTCTTATGTGGCACTTTTTAGCAGTATGCCATGTGGCACACTCTCAGCCATCCATGCAGGCAAAAGGACAGTGGCATAATCTAGACCGGCATAATCTAGACCGTGGATAGGGGTGGAGGGACATTGGGACGATCTTGGCCATCGATCGGGTGGACAGACAGACGCCACGGCTTTATAATATAAAGAAGATTTTTTAAAATCAATATATGTGCTTAATTATATATTCAGGATCTTTCAGGAAAATAAATCCATAACCAAAGTCAAGGGTTCAGTTTCCACCCATTATTATTGTGATACCTTTTGCAATCATGTCTAAATTTGAATGTAGGAAAATCGTTCAAATAATTTGCATCTTGATGTGCAAACAACAGTAAAACACGCACTTTGTTGTTTAAATTCTTGGCACATGGTTTTCAATAATAACATATAGGTTGATTTTTGTGAGAAGATGATTTAGATTAATAATACATACAAGAAATTTATCGCGGCGGCCAAGGCCGCCGCGAACATTTCTCTTATTCAAAACTGTATAGTTTGACCCCAGTTAACGTCCAACATTTTCTTCTGCAATAGCCAAGTGATTCTAGATTGATGTGAAGCAACTTCGTAGGATCTTATGTTCCAACTCTAATTTAGAAATTACAAAGTACAATATTTAGTTGTCTTTTAAAAAGTTAAAGCTCTTTGCTCCTTGTTCTGGGTAGCTTTGTTTATGGTAAAATATTTGAAATTTAGAGAAAAAAACTTAAATTTAAATTCATATTTAGATTTTAAATTCCTCTGTGCTATTTGGTGCAGAAACTATGGCAGAAGGCTTAACCTCACATCCATTATTTGCTTATCTGGAACAATAATGCACAACCATTATTCACAGTAGAAATAAACGTGTCTAAAACATCAATACATCTAGAAAATGACGGAAGCCATTCTGGATGACAAATGCATTGGAAATTAGATCTTTAGCATACATGTTGAGAAAGTTTACATCGTCAATCTGCACTAATAGACCATGTTTATGGCCTGATTTTCCATGCCTTCGGGCAATATTGTAAATAGCTCCAATATTGCATGACTGCCAGTTCCTTGGAATTGTAGCTCAGCCAGGTTTATAAGAGCTCTTCAATTAATGTGCCAGAATCCATTGTGCAGTAAAGCACTGTGTCGAGATACCCGACCATATTAGTGTCAATAACTGAGACACAATAAAAGTTCTAATGTGAAAAGTTCTGCGCAAACAATTAAAGATGGTTGCATTTGTGATCTTCTATGACAAATAATAAAGCATTATACATCTTAGCACAATCTGGTCCATCAAATTATTTTAAGTTGGAATACCTTTAGCCAGAATGTGTGACACAAGGCTAGACTTCTTTGCAGAAACTAGTAGTGCATTTTGTAAAGCAGTCCTCTGTCAGGTTGCAAGTTTGCAATATCATTTTGAATCCGTAGCAAAGAGGAGCAAAAGGATCAGCATACTTGCCAAGTGGACACATGTGCATGTGTCTTCTTTCTAAATATCATTCACATAAGTTCTATGTATCTATACAGATAAGTACATTCATATGGTTGATCGATTGATCAGTACCTTTTACTTTAATATTTGTGCAAAAAAAGGGTCAACTTCAAAATCATATATATGAGCTATTACTTGCCCATAACTTTTCTAGTCTAGAAGAGTTGGGAAAATAAGGAAACGACCCATGAAACATATTATTTGAAAGGTCAAGTACCTCTAGACTGGTGCAGTTGATGAAACTATCCATCAGAACACTTCCAAATCCGCTGCTGCTAAGATTTAAGTGGGAGAGGTTCCCCAAGAGATAAAACTGGCCTGAAATAGCTCCTGTAAATTTGTTATTTGACACGTCCAGCTTCTGCATCAGCGATGCATTTTCTCTCATAATAGAAAATGTTGCATTGAACCCATTTGAGGACAAATTTAAATATGTAAGATTGCTCAATTTCCATATATCTTGCGGAACGGTACCATATATAGAATTGTTGAATAGATTTAACTGTTCCAAAGAACTCAATTTGCCGATGCAACTCTTGTAAGCTGGATTTCTATTATGCTCTGATTTCTCGCATCACACTGTATTCCTTGCCAGCCACAATAGTTATGAGCCTTTAGAAGGCCCTGTTATGTGCGCTAACAACTGTGGCCTTTTTGGAATAGGAGGTGGGAACGGCTGAAGCAGTGGTGCCCAGGTGGAATTAGAGGAGGTGGAAGTACTGTCGACAGGGGGGGAGGAACACAATATGATGGCTTCACTAGCGTTGCCCGAGAACTATTATCTGAAACATCTTGGGCTATGTTTGATGTCAAAGAAGCAAGCGACATGGGAAGTGATGAAGGAATTGCAGATGGGGCGTGCATAGGTGTGAGTGTTGGAGATGTGATGGTTGTCCTCGTAGAAGCTGTATGTGTAACTGTGAAGAAGAGCCGAGGGGGCACAGTCTTTGGCAAGTCGATGGACTCGGATGCATTGCATTTCGCATACATATAAACACCGGTGTGAGAAGATGGTTTATGCAAACGGTGATAATATTTTATATACCTACATTAAAGAAATGTTCGGAGAGGTTCTTCTATGACATGGGGAACAGTGCAAGCGGGGAGCGTAGCGAGGTTCTAAAGGCCCCTCCACAATTCAATTAGGTTGGCACGACCTCTAGTTCTTGAAATTTGGCAATGAAATAAATAACAACTTCCACAACATCAATCACATAATGCCTGTCCAGAAGCATGCTACGGGGAAGCTAAACCACCATTACCTCTGTGTGAAAACCTTTGGTTTTGGTGGGATCTTTGCATAGGCGTTGAGTATCCTACAGTACAATAAGAGAGAATATCAACGTTAAACTATGGGGATGCAAATCTTACAGGAAGCACTCTGATTGCATTATAAAAGGGAATAAGAAAAGAAGATAACCTAGAAAAGAGCTTAGCAACATCTTCACGCTCTCGTGGATTATAGACCATATTCCATTAACTTCTTGGGCAGCATTTCTATAAAGCAAGTATACGGAACTTGCACCTTATATTCAAAATCACTTAAAAGATCCTCGACCAAATTTGTTGTACAACATTAAACGTTAAGGTAAACTGGTTTATATCCATGATGTTGCTATATTATCAAATACAAAACAGAGCTGCAAATAACTAATATAATTTACATGTCTTATGCTTGTGTTGGTCCCTGTTCATCCTGGAAACGAGGTTGAGCACACCTGCAAATCAAGAGATTATGTTATGATCATCTGATATTTCTAGAATAACTAACCTTTTCACTACACAATAAATTGCACCATAGTAGAAGGCGGGGATAGGTTGAGCAGCACAATTATTTTCGTTTGATATCGGCACAAATTTGACGTTTAATCGTCAAAAAATCAATTTCGGCCGAAAAAAAGATTATGTTTATGATCTTATGTTATAGGTTTAAACGCCGTGATATTTCTAGAATAACTAACCTTTTCACTACAAAGAAGCGATCCTTCCACATTTTTCCCGCCGTCGGCATTGCACCATAGTAGAAGGCAATTGCAAACAACCAAGCATCAGGGTGAACTGCCACCAGGGATAGCCAATCCTTTCCTCCCATGCCATCCCTGGCAAAGTTAATTCCTAATGCAGGCTCTGGAAGCTCGCTTTTTGGCACCTCAAATAACCAGGAAGTGGCCTGGGATCATGGTTTTGCTCAAGAACCCAAAGAAAGGGATTTCTTGCAGAGCAAGAAAGGAAGGAAAAGATCAAAATCCGTAGTAGCTTTTGGATTGCAGTGACAGAATGATGTTTCTTCACCATTGGCGACCTCCTACATTACTATATGAGCTATGGTGGCGATGTGTGAGAGCTGATCTCGCCGGAATGGGGCAGAGGAAGTGGAGAGCAGAGCTCCGGCATAACAGGGGAATTCAGGCGTAGCCATAAATGCATTTCTAGCCTTAGTCATCCACGTGTCGCCACTTTAGAAAGTCATCCACGTGTCGCCCCCAAATTATTTGCTGGGGAAAAAATATTACAATCAAACAAAAATTGGGACTGCCTTATATATGTTGAGAAGATGATTTTGTAAGTGAGAAGATTGCTAAATAAGATGTGAGTGATTGTCATTTTCATATTCTCTAAACAATAATAAATATTTCATGGTTATGTGAACAATTGTACATATGTATCTTGGAAACATACCTTATGTGATAGGCATGGGATACTTTTGCCTTGGTCTCGGGGAAAAAAAAAAGATTCTCCAAAGAATCAAATGGCACCAGTTCCGACTAGTAGGAATTGGCCGAACAGGTTGGAAAATGAGTGTCTTCGTGGGGAGAGAGCTCTAATTCGGCAGAAAATGGCCCCAAACTATGCAGTAACTCCTGGGAGATCTCGAAGGAGGGGTTTATTTTTTTGTTATACAGAAGGCCAGGAGCCAAACTAGCGTAAAACTATCTTCAGCCGCTATGGCAGAAATTCAATTTTTGCAAGTCTAGACTGAGTTCCACTGTCATGCATAAAAATCCGTCATGTGCCAAATCATCTAATTTATTTAGAAAAGCAAGGTGTTGGACTTTTGTGCCCAGAATGCCGTATGCGGCCCTGCATACAGCATCTCCTCACGCCATATGCCAGATTCTCATTTCAATATTCACATCTAAACATTTGAATCTCTAAAGAAATCAAAGTCCCATAAATAATTTGGTCTTTGTGAATGTTAAAAATCAATTCGGCTCCTTCACAATGTATGCAAATATTATATAGAATAGAATAGAATTCTATTCAATATTATATTGTCATGAAGGAGGAGATGTCTTTATTGTAACATCTTCATGAGGATGATGTCCAGCCTTATACATATTTTGGATGTAGAATTTTAAATCTAAAGTAGGAGAAATATAGTAGATACAACATTTTTTTTTTTTTTTTTTGAAAGATCAAAGAAGTCTAGGCGGCGGGCGACTCTTCGTTCACGTGGTGTAATCAGTGGACGGGGGCCGGCCGGGCATACGCTCGACATGACAGATGCTATGTTAATACCTCTAGGGGATGCCTCGGCTCAAAGTGACGAACATTTTGTCTCTTCGCGGTCTCGACCATTTTCCTCGGTTGATCTCCCGAGGGCCGGGCCGCAGCCTAGGCCGAGCCGCGACCGTGTTTAAGTTAAACACCGCCACGAAGGATCTTTGATTTCTCTTGGGGATGCCAGCAGATCTGGTTTCGTACCTTTCGGGATAAGTTCGGGATGGCGGGAATGGTGCAGGCCCTAGCCGAGGTCAAGGCATTCGCCAAGTCATGGGGGAGTCGGCGGGCACGACTAGAGAGGGAGGTGTTAGAGGCGTTGTATCATGAGTTGGATGTCTCCAGGGTCTCGGCCGGCCCGATGGGGTGTGGGAGAATGAGATCTTGGCGCCACATTGCGTTGCAGATGATTCCGTGAGGGCTGCCAGGCAAGGGTCAAGCGCAGGGGATCACCGCCCGGAGGGGACACTAATTCCCGTGATGTTCTTCAGTGGCTCTTGCGACAAAAGAAGTATGCCGCCTCAATGTAAATCACTTGGCATTGGCTGATGGTGGTGGTTCAGATTCACGGGTGGACATCAAACGAGGCTACTTTTGGCACTTCTCTCAATTTTTCGGGAAAAGAGATATCCCTACACGTGATGTGATGGAGGAGATTGTGCTCAAGAAAGTGTCGCGGCAAGGTGTCTAAGCAGATAGGAGGCAAGTGTTAAAAATACCAGCCACAAAGCAGAGTCGGAGGAGGTTTGCCGTGCCTTGGCCCCCATAAGTGCCCCTAGTCGGATGGCATCCCGGCCGAAGTTCTTCCAAGAATATTGGGATTGGGTGGGGGACTCAGATTGCAGACCTATCAAGATCTGCTCGTGCAGATGCGTTGGACTATAGGCTCAACAGGGTCGTGCATCTCCTTGATACCGAAGGTGAAGGAGCCACGGGGTCATCTCCGATTGGCCCCATTACGCTTTTGTCGGCAGTGATACAAAATTATTGCGAAGGCACTTTCGCTTTAGACGTGTGGTCTTGAAGGAAACTATTAGTCCCATGCGATACGGCTTCATTCCGCAAAAAGCGATTCTTAGCAACATAGCACCGTGATTTGAGGGCATTCATCGGGCACGCAGAACAGTCAGCAAGAGTTGTGTATTTGAAGCTGGACTTCGCAAAGGCCTATGATAGTGTTCGGTGGACGTTCCTGAAAAGGATGATGTTAGCCTTTGGATGTGGGGAGAGCTTTACGGCAATGGCTATGAAGCTTTTAACGTCTGCCAGAGCCACCCTCATGTATCACGGCGAGTCATCTTCGATCTTTAGTGTGGGGCGCGGAGTTCGCCAGGGATGTCCGTTGGCGCCCTTCCTCTTTACCATTGTTGCGGAGGCCATCTCGCAGTTGTTGACTTCCGCAGTAGAGGCGGGTGTGGTGGAGGGGCTGAGGATGGCATATGGGTCGCAACAGATTGGAGTCAGTATGCTGATGATTCGTTCCTCTTTCTACAGGCTGATGAGGGAAATTTGTTAAACACAAAGAGCTGCTGGATACGTTCTCCCTTGCTTCTGGCTGCCTTATGAATTGGACGAAGTGCTCGGCATTGTGGCCGGCAGCTGACCCCATGCCTGTGATCGTGTCCCAGTTCCCTTGGCGAATTCAGCCGCAGGGCACATGTTCTAGGCTTTTGGGTATCCCGTTCGGCATCGATGTTTCAGCGTCAGCTCATTTTGTTTTGATTTAATTGCTTCACTTATTCTCTTAGTCTTTGTTCTTGACCACATGATACATCTCTGCCCTTCATTATCTATCTATTACATCCATCCATGCACTCCATTACATCCATCCATTTCGCGCATGCATGAGTAATGCCCGGCATCGCCGGGCACACGTGTCTAGTACCCATTAAATACGTCTATCACCTTACGGATAATTTTATGTCAAACAATGGAAGAAGTTGGGTTAATGCTAGATCGGGCACCTAGGTATTTGTGGTCATGAAATGAGAATATAATGAAAGAAAAGGTTCTAAGAAAACGTGTGACTTGTGCAAAAAGATGTGACAATTAAAGCATCCACACGAGAGTAATGCAAAGCATGTCATGTCCACAAGAAAATAGGAGTCGCACATTGAAGTTATGGGGACCTCCTCATGCTACAAAAGAAGGGTGGTGTGGAATCTCATTATTGAAAACATGATTAAAGAAGTAGTGAATTAACAAAGTTCTACCATAAGTATGAATCCTTTGATTCTTGTGAAAATCACCTTTAAGTTATGCAATCATTCTAAGCCGACCCTTAAATAGATTAGAGCTACTTTTCTTCCTTGATGGGTTGCTGTTTTTCTTCCTTGATGGGACTACACACTATAGGAACACATATGGCATACACTATAGGAACACATAGGAGCAAGAAAGAATTACTGTGCAATAATGAGCTAAATGCATAATTAAGCATCATTTCGAGCATTGGACTCTGTTTTGTTGTAAATCTGGACCATTATGTTCTATTCTACTGTGTTATTGTGGTGTATATTCTAAATGATGTGTGTCCTAGATAAATTGGTCGCCAGATCCACCGATCCTACGCATGTTGGGGCCTCTGGGTGTCTCTAGTTTTGAAATATATTTATTATCTAGTTATGGTTATTTATTTATTATTGGGGCGCCCATGGTTTTGAAATATAAAATACAGTTGTGCCTAAGGTTTTGAAATGAAAATAATACATGGATTAGAACCTCCACCAAAATAGTTTGTCCTAATAAGATTTCTTCAAACCAATACAACCATCAGGCGAACACAGTATTTTTTTTTTTTTTTTTTTTTTTTTTTTTTTTTAATAACCCTTCAATTGTTTTAGGGGTATGGTTTATGAACATCCAAATCAAATCTCTCATGGTAAAATGATCCTCAACCAAATGAGAGTGCTTTATACTAAATCTCCTCCTATTGTAACTTGAGCGCTTGACTTAATCAACATGATTTGCATGTTGCAAATACATGAGCATGGGATTGGAGGTGCTTATATACCATAATTACTAGCCATTACCTCTTGAACCTTGATAATCAAATTTAAGGTTATTAAAAGAGATTGGGATTTATAGCTTTTGTAAAATAATCTCCTCATCTGTGTGAAATAACAACTACCACTTAAAGGCATAACGCTTCACTGTTGCTAGCAAATTGACCTCATTCTTGTCTTAGGCGGTTATCCCTCTCTTCATTCAATAAGTAGGAATAAATGAAAATGATATAAAGTAAGTAGTAGCTATCCTAAGAAATCTATCAGCCACAACATAGAAAATTTGTAGTATTAGTCAATCATTTTATGATTAGAACCTTAAATGTAGGAAATAGTGCAATAGAAGTAGAGAATTTGGTATTTTAATTAATAGCGGTATCTTCGAAACTGATGTTTAAGGGTAAGCTTGTTGAGAGGGATTTCCTGTTTGTCCGGTGGTTAGTGCGACTTGCGGTAGGTAGGACCAGCCCACTGGCAAAAGGGAATTCCTAATCAACAAGCTTACCCTTATAATATCACAGTTGGGGAATGTCCAGTTCTTGTTTGATTTTGATCATTTCTTGACTTGTGTAGCCAGTGCTGCAGAATCAGTGGACTAGAATATCATTCCTTCTTAACAAGATAGAAGACATGGAGGTCGAGAATTGCACTGCTGGAGATTCTAGCGACCCAATTGTGATATTGTGGTGATCATTTATCTTTTAGAAAAATACAACCAGTTGGCGAGTACTAGAAGAAAAAACAAACAAGAGCCATCCAAACACGTTTTTTCTTGTGTATGCATTAGAGCTTTTGCATGTAAGGATATGATGGAGAGACGTTATTATAGGTAACTTGCATGTTGGAAAGTGAGAGAGAATGGGGTCCAAGGAATAAAATCATGCTTAGTACTATATGGGATGCAGAAGGTGGAAGCACTGAAATTGTTCTTTATGCTCGAGGTGCATGTTAGACAACAAGCAAAGTGGCCCATGTTGGGAGGCAGAGAACGAGCCTTCAGAGCACAAAACTCCAATTCAAAAAAACATGGGGTTATTAAAGTCTTATATTTCGTAGTCTACAATAATTGCGGCCAGCAGCAGATCAAAGGTTTGGATCTTGCCGCGTGGCACGATCGTGGCCGTCGAAAGACCACAACCCGTTCCCCCCTATTCTTGTACGGAATCAGCCCGTTCCGTGCCCCGTGGTACGGTACCGGGGACGATATCAGCCATGGGCGGCATGGAAGCATGGGAGGCAAACCTAGATATGGCGGGCATGGATGCGTATGAAGCAAGGCGGGATATGGCCGGCATGGACGCATATGAAACGCTCCTTGCTGGTAGCGTAACAGCGGCGTCGATGTTTTCCGGTAAGCCCCTGTGCCTTCCCAGCATCATCACCAGTATTACTATCAGCTTGCCCATCCCGTTAAATTTTCCTGTCAAACTATACGGCACATCCTCGCATTGCCCCCCTCCTGCCTCACGCAAGGAACAACTGTACCCTATTGATAATCCGTTGTTGCCGTATCCGCTGCCATCAAGAAAAGAGTCAGCTATTTTCGTAAAGAACTTTGAATTTTATGGTTTCTATATTTTATCTTTTTTCATTTGAATTCTTGAACTAAGAGTGTTAATTGATGTTTAATCAAAATACTGATCCGGGTGCTGTTAAACTAAATCCCGTTCTGTTGAATCACACTGTTTCTTTTCAGATTTTTGAATTGTGGCAAATTTCTGAATAAGAAGGGGTTTCAAGTATCTGATTGGCCTATTTGAATTGTAATAGTAGCAGGGAAATCAATTCAAGCACCAGAAACTCTTATCAAATTCCGAGGAGGCAAGAATGTACGTGGGTCCCTTCAATCGCGAGAATAGGCTGACCAATTGTCTATACCAATATTAACTGGGTTCAAGAATGCAGATGCGGATGGGAAAATCAATCGTGAGGTATGAATCACTTACCTGATCAGCTCAAAGAGGATGTTGAAGATCGAAAAGTTAAGGGGATCCTTTGTAATTCTTCTATCTTCTGCAATGCATAATATAAACATGGCAATGAAAACATAGGCAGAATCACGAGCTATGAGTTTTCTAGACTGCACTGCAATCTTGTTGTGGACCTCGCAGTCCTCGTGTCTGTTTTTAAAGAGAATCATGTCCTGGTTATTAACTCTGGTATTCTCTCTGGACAGATAAACAGGATAGATGGCAATGTACCTGCAGCATACGACATTTCAGAAACAGAGCATTAAGTAGAAACACGAATTCATGGTTTAGAATCTCGTAAATCAAGTAAATAATTGATTAATGAAGTTTCTTAATGTTTCAAAACAAAGAACAAATGCTTAGAAATTGATTTATATCAGAACTTACATCATGATAATGTAGAGAACAAGCATAGCAGGAGAGAGCAGGACAAGGGACACCACATTTGTACCAGCATGTCTAGTATTAGCAGATTGGTAAATTGCTGCAACAAATTTGTTCAAAGGTTGCAGTCCTTTCAAGGCGTCAGACTTCCAATCCAACACAATAAAGAAGAAGACCTCTACGGTGTTGAATGCCATGACAGTTATGGCTAGCCACCATGTCTGCCTGCATGGGAAAAGATGAGTGAAGCATTTTCTCGGATTTCGAAGCAGGTACTCATAGGCCAATTTCGTCCTCCCTTTGGAATACTTATGTAGAAGAATGATAATCCCTCTTAGGCATGGGGCATACATAGTATTTCCCAATAAGATAAGCACCACAAGCCACAGAAGCAGCCCTGAATTCTTGACAAAGGGTGCCATATTTTCATCTAGCAGAACAAATCCGGCACCTGCATTCCTTCAAGGCCAAATTTGCAAGTCAAATTAATTCATCTACCTTCTAATCTACCCAGGAAAGTTCAATACATTACCTGCAAAAAGTGATACTGTTGCAAACATCGAGAAGAGGGCATGATTCAGATTATGATCTCTTAAGACCCTTAGAGATGCAGGAGAGGCTTGAATGCAAATTTCTACCAAGATAAAGCCAACAAGATGGACCAGGATCAGATATGCAATAACCACTCTACATAGCAGAAGCAACGCCTTATATTCCACGTAAACGAGCTCCCAAGGCTGCAAATTATCCACCAGTACAGCAACCGCTGTTTCACACTCATTGTCATTACCCAAGAAGAACTCCTTGAAAGCGCGCAGTTTTTGCATAATAAGCACATTCCATGCTGATTTGATCTTCTTTTTTGAATCCGGAGTTCGAGATTTTGCCATTAATTCATTAACGGTCTGATTATGAGCGGTTTGTTCTTCTTCCTGAATGACTGCATGGGAAACAAGGTTGTCGTTTTCTTCTTTGAAGAAACCGAATTGTTTAGCATTTTTGTAAAACTGATATCTTCTAACATGAAGAGGCAATAGTGAGGTGAAAACCTGACTGCCCAATACGATTATAATCATGAAAAGGACTGCATCAAATGTGTGGTATTGACCAGTTCTAATAGTGGTGAGCCCTGTAACGGTCATGGCAGATACTATGTTAAACATGGCATCTAAAAAACTAACAGGTATGGAAATTTTTGGAGGTGCAACCCAAAATATGAAGGATCCTATAAGGCCGAGAATGATAAAGTAGAGGAGGTGTAGCCTGTAGAAGGTTATATGCCTCCTTAATCTAGACGGAATCCTGTCTATTAAGCTGGGTGCTTCAGAAATACAAACAGAATGCTTTGCAAAGGAAGCTCTCACGCCTGCAGGAAGATTAGTAGACTCAACCTCCATTGCATGCTCCTCAGGAGCGATTCTATTTGAATTGATGTTCTGATGGGAGATTTCTATTTGATTGGGCTGGGAGTACGAAGAAGCTGTAGATTGTTTAGACTCTTCACCTGCTGCACCTTCAGCTGGAAGATCAGAAGAAGAAGCCATGGTTAAGATGGATCAAATCTAAGATCAAATATAAGAACGAACCAAGGGCAAGCCCAAAGAAAAATGTCTATGAATTATGAAGAATTGATCATGCCACAACTAGATCATGTGTTGAAAAACTGATCCACATCAATGTGCTGCAACAGGCTGCAGCGTAAAGTAAGAAGGCAGACCATTCGTTCACCATTGCGGCCTTTATAATTATTTCCTCGTTAGAAACGTAACTTAAGCTAGATGGGGACCATTGGATTGGCCCATGTATTGTGGCACATCCGAGTACATACATTGTTTTATATGTTTCCTGCCGGATTGGATTTGTGGCGAGTTTTTTGAAAGCGCTTTCCAAGTGCCACAATAAGACATGTTGAGCGCGATTTAGGACATAAATGGTGGAGCATTGTAATCTTATTTTATTCCATGGGAAATCACATTATACGGAAGCACACTAAGATATGTTGAAAGTGTTACTCGAAATTAAAAAAATCTCGACACATTTTACGTGGCAAAAAGCTATATCTTGAGATCTTGCCATGGAAAACCACGCTAAGACATCAACCCCTGATTAAAGGGTAGAATACTAATCTTAGTCTTGACATAAAGTCATCTGTCTGTAAATGTCATGACTCAAATTGGCATCCCTCACATAGTCATCTTTTGTTTTTTTTTTTTTTTTTTTTTTTTAAGGACGTGAGACTCTTTTTATTGACAAGAACAAAGGCGCAATACACATAGTCATCTTTTGTGATTGATATCTTTTACCTTTTGGATCAATGTCATCCTACTCCAGTCTCGTTCAACCCCAATCTTGTTTAGAGGGCCAAAGTAATCTTCTCTCCTACTTGAGGTGTTACTAGGTCCTTTCTTTCCACCACCTTATGTGAAAATGAAGCCTCGATAGCATGTTCATGGGAAGCATTTGTTTCTATGATGATGACGAAAAGTTGCTTGCTTACTTTATGAACATGGGAAGCATTTGTTCCTATGTTGATGACGAAAAGTTGCTTGCTTACTTTATAGGAACCACCTCGTGTAGTCTACTTTTTAACTTACTTATCCTACCACTTTAAATTCCTTTTGTTCTCTATATGAATTGTTAGCTGGCATACTAATCACAACTCTATTGTCAAAATCAATCAAATCTTTTGTTGCAATGCCCCTTCTTCCTTTCAGTCTAAGTTACTTTTGTTCTTCATAAGGAATCACAACTCGATTGTCTATTTTTGTGTTGCAATGCCCCTCATTTTAGACACAAGAAGACAAGAATGCCTACTACATCAAAGGGCATCATTTTCATGTAGTCCACAATAAGCTACCAAAAAGACAATGTGAACATTATTAGACATTCTATCCTTTATCAAGAATATATTCAATAAAGCTCAAATAGGTTTTATTATGTTCATAGATTGTGTTAGATACACGTTTTGATGATGCAATAATACACAAAACATGAATGACTAGGCTTTTTTCAAGAATAGAGCAATCCCATGTTAAGGAGTTGTTGAAGCAACTGCTATTTAAGATAACATGGACACCAATTGTCATATGGTTCCCCCTTCCCCTAAAACAAACATGCCCGTGCACACGTGCACATGCACACACACAACAAATGAAATGAGATACTACCTACAGAGATTATCTTTTGTTATATGGTTTTGTTTAGTCCACTCCATCCGTGTACATTGATGATCTTGACAATTGGCTTCCTCACCATGGAGATAAAGGTGTGGCTTGCTCACCACATCATTAGGCAATTGATATATGCAAATGATCGGGATCTTTTAGTTTACACCCATGCCAGATGCAACAACATTTGGATGCACTCATCAATTTTTGTGGAAACACTGGTATGCGGGTCAATTTGGCCAAGATTAAGGTTCTCCTAGTCTCCTTCTCCAAGCTACACAGAGCACCTTACTTCATCTACTAGGGTCAAAACGTGGAGGTGGTGCAAACATAACTATGCATTGGGACACTTCTATAAGCTGGAAGGCTTTGTATGCCATGCAGAATAATTGTCACAAAGTAGAGCTTTATGACTAATCCCATCAGACACACTTGTCTCGATTCATCTATATAGTGTGGAAGTATGGGGTCCTGCCATATCATTTGCCACCTGGGAGGGCTTGAAACACATCCATTAATCATCTTTTTAATCTGGCTTTGAGAGCTAAGTCCACAGTTCTGTGCCCAATTCTTCTACAAGAGATAAGATTCCTTCCTCTTCAATGTGCTGGCCTTGAGTGCCACATACTCTATTGTCAGTATGTGCCCAACATGAGGGACACTCAACTTTTAAGCTTTGCTAACACAATCTTAAAGCCTATTGGAAGCAAAAACACACAGACTTGTTCTATAGATAGAATGTATTGGAGCATGCATTATATGAGTGAATAGAAATGAAGAACTCTCTAATCCCACATTTGCACGTAGCCACAGGAATACATGTTAGCACATTTGCCCAGAAAGAGGCATAGGCAAATGCATCTATTCACGTGCAGACCATCTCCGAATTGAGATAGGAAGATCGTTAGTGATCTACGTGAAAATATAATATGTCAATGTTGCCAAATGGGAGCGATTAAAGATGAATGCTAAATTCTTCAAATTTACTCCGCGTTTGTGACTATTCAAGCATGATATGACAATTTGATTATACCTAACCAGCAACTCCATGTGCTTTTGTAGACGCTTGCATCATGTTTAAAGGTGAACGACCATATAATAAAACATTAGACCGGCCTCCATTTCTTATGTTGGCTTCACAGATGAAGGCTTTAGGCTCTTCGTCGCCAACACTAGGTTGGTGGAATCTGCTTCTTCTGTGTATAGAAGAATACAAAACCTTTTTACCTACCTATTTATCTAGTTCCTCACATAAAAATATATTCAAGAATAGCTCTTTAGATCACAATCGTCAAAGTTTTTTTCTTGCTCTTAGGATGTGGCACTAGCAAGATCAAGACTTATCTCGGACTAAATATCTATTTCTTGAAGGATGAGGAGTTTAAGATTGAATGTAGACAAGTCTGAATCTCTGCATTTACAACAAGGAAAAGAACAGATTGTTGATGCAGCCAGAGGTCATTTACTAAAAACTGGGGTTGTCAACGAGTTGCTGCTAATCATGGAATTTTGATTACTCTTCACCAACAGTTACTTGCTTGCAGATCTATTGTACCATTAGATGACAAATGGATAAGCTAATATCAATAGATATAAACTGATCTGGTGTGTTCTTTCTTGCAGTTGCCATTTCTTCACTTGTTCTTTTTAAGCTCTATGTAGCCTACCTCTAGTTGCTATAATAGGCCAATCTATTGCTTGCTTTTTCCAGAGTTATCTAATCTTACTGATCTTTTTCCCTATATTCTAGCCTGTGTACTTGATTCTAACAATTTGTTCATGCCTTTGCATGCATAAGTCATGTCCTTCAATCTGCTGTGTTTATTTTCTTGATTCTGTCAGTAGTTCACTTGCACCTTTTAGGGTCAGTGTAACCTGCCTCCTGCCATTATAGCAGGCCAATTCTGCTGCAACAATTTGATCAGTTTTGTTTCAATTTTTTTGTTCATTTCTTACACATGGTGCACCACATCTTCCTCTCTTTTGTGTTTCTTCTCTTCTTTGCTTATTCTTTGTGGTGCCTTCTCCATGGTTTTGTATTAACTTTGCTTCTTTTTTGTGTCCTTGGGCCCTTTTTATGCTGGTTTCTTTTGAGCTTTTTCAAATTGCATGATTATATATGTGGATCTTCCTTCATAGTATCTTCTTTGCCATGTCACTATTAATTTTAGCAAAAACCTTATGAAATACACATAAGGATGCTAAATTTCTGAATGCAAATAGTAAAGATGTTTCATAATGGAACATCCATGATGAAATGCACATTAGGCTGAGACAACTTAGTACAAGAGAGCAGAGTTGGATGGTATAGTTTTCTGAAAACTTCTAAGAGAGTTATTTCTGAAAAGTATGTTCCTAAGAATTAATGGTACTATCATTCTATGTTCCTAAGAATTAATGATACTATCATTCTTAAGGTTTCCTTTATGCTCTTATCTATATTTTAGCTTTGACATGGATAACAACTGGGCGGTGGCTATGGCACCTGCAGTTCCCAGATCTAGTTATTATTCTTATACTAACTTAAGCTCCTGGATTGTCTGCAGGTACCACACCTCTACCCTTGAGCAAAAATCTAGATACGTGTACTGAAATTTAAGGATGTGGTGAGATCCTTCTTGTAGCATTTGTAAACTTGCACTTATAAACTTGTTGAGTTTAACCATGCTGCAAATATATATATTATATTATTTTGGGCTGTTTAATGGAAATTATATATCATGCAATTTTATGGTACGGCTCCAAAAGATGTACTTGTTCCATGATCAGGTTATGAATTTAAATGGATTTCTCTCATATCATATGATATGAAATTACACACACCGTGCATAGTCACCCGCCCTGCACTTCTTAGTTGGAGTGCTAAATTCATAGTCTCATCAAATACAAGTACTTTGATGGAACATACATTCATCTACCATATTTTGCTTACTATATGATAATTCTGGATGTGGAACATATGGCACAAAATGAAGCAAGTCAGACTTGGACTACAGAACTTTTGGAGCTTGGCTATCTTGAAGAAATGCCAGCACCTTCATCTTTAGCTCAAGCCCTGCTCAGTCAGATTAAAGACATGGAGTTTCATGAATTCCTCATCAGGCATGAACAAGTTGTTCAAAATGATGGTGAGCCCATCCTAGCCAATTTTGATATTGCTATGTGGCTAGAAATATTTGGAAATAGGAACCCTATGGATAAACTGATGCTCTTCAAGAGCCAGCTTGCAAATATTTTGAGAAAAGACTATGACTAGATCAAAAAAATGCCTAGGCACCATAAATAAGTTCATATTGGTCCTGCTGCGGATGGATGGGGAAGAAGTTCTAGAGCAAGTTAGATTTGGGTGGAGATACACAAACAACATGCAATCTTAATAGTATGATCCTAATGATACCTTCTGTGAATTTTCATGCTCTGAAATTTCTGAATGTACTTGTGATGTTTCAAAGAAATTGTGCTAGAAATATTTGGAAATAGAAACCCAATGGATAAACTGATGCTCTTCAGGAGCCAGCTTGCAAATATTTTGAGAAAAGACTATGAACATAAATAAGTTCATATTGGCCCTACTGCAGATGGATGGGGAAGAAGTTCTAGAGCAAGTTAGATTTGGATGGAGATACACAAACAACATGCAATCTTACTAGTATACCTTCTGTAAATTTTCATGCTCTGAAATTCCTGAATGTACTTTGTGCTGTTTCAAAGAAATTTGGATATTTAAAAAGGATTATGGAGAGTTCGGCACACACGTAACTACCATGGACCTATCAATAATCTCAAACAAGGTATTCTGAGTTGAAATAGCAAAAGGTCTAAATAATATTCCACTACGAAGAGTGTCAAAACTAGAAATTGAATAAGCACTGCTTGAAGCATGGGGATTGTTATCAGATTATGTAGCGAACCAATATAATATTCCAAGATGGACATGTAAAAATGATCATTAGATCATATATTAACACTAGAGTTGTCCCATGATGGACCAAAAATGGTCCATTTGCAGTGTTCACTTTAAAATTCGTATAAAATCAACAGCACAAAATCTATTTGAACCCTTCCTAAGAGTTCATATATGGCAGTCATACTCTACTAGAAAAATATCTAAAAATATATACACATCTATTCTTGTAAGTTATGCTCTAACAAACTCAGGGGGGTCAAGTACCAAAAGGTTCATGTTTAAATAAAGTCAAACTGTTTCGACAAAAATATTTTTTCAAGTTTTTTTATTACCATGATATTTTTCTGCACATATAGAGAAAAAGACACAAAAAACCACATGTCAATCCGAAGTCTGTGAAAAACGATAGGGCTTTTCAAACATGACAGGGTCAAAACTGCTTTCTGCCTCCTCAGAACCAATTATAGTTCCCAAAAGGCAGTTGTAGTTTAAATACAACAACTTTTACAAGGAAATGTATTTTGAGCTAATATTTGATATATAAGCAATTAACAAGTTCCTCCATCCCATAAAAATATTGGCTGGCCTTGAATTTGATATTTGGGCTTTCATTTTTTATCTCAATTTTAGGGAACTT
This sequence comes from Isoetes taiwanensis, assembly GCA_021234155.1. Lineage (NCBI taxonomy): Eukaryota > Viridiplantae > Streptophyta > Lycopodiopsida > Isoetales > Isoetaceae > Isoetes > Isoetes taiwanensis. The sequence continues at coordinate 61,134 of JAJEKV010000715.1, forward strand.
GTAATAATGATTAATATTTCCGCATATAGAGCAAAAATTAGTCTATGATGTCCTCCAAAAAATCGTAGTATGAAAGTTCAAATTGATATGAAACCAATGCAAAAATAAGCTCATTAAAAATGCAAAAGATATGGTCACAAGAAATCAAGAAAGGTTTCTGTACCTGAGCCCATTACTAGTTCATAGGTCCGTTGAAAATAAATAACTTCCTTATGTTAATCGATCTCAAGTTGAATTTTGGGATATGAATAGCTTCTGATTTACTCGAGTAATTGAAAATATTTGTTGAGCATAACTTTGGGATTTGGATTTATCTTTACAGCATTAACTTCAAATATGTCTTCTATGTTTATTCTAGATTTATGCCTCGAGATGTGACTTTGAAAAGTCACACTCTCAAAATGTCCCATTTTATAAAATCAATGCAAAAAAGTTCAAAGAAAAATATGAAAGTTTATGACCATAAAAAATCAAGTTAGACTGCTATGTGCAGTTCCACTGCAGACCATTATTGGTCCACAGGACTGGAAGTTTAAAAATTAATAGAGGCAACATCTTAATTAATTTTGATCCCAACTTTGGAATAGAGATTATACGTACAGTTCTCTATAGGATAAAATTGGTTGGTTAGACGAGCTTGCATAATTTGAGGGCAATGTTTAAGCACAAACAACTGTGAATTTATAGTGTACTTATTCACTAATTGAATCTACATGGACTTCCACTTACACTTTTCAAAAATTATATTATTAAATGTAAGAAACCATGATATTATTATAGGGACAAAATGGATAGGGTTAGAGAGAAATATATGCTCTATATAGTTGGTCCAATTATGGACCATAAATGGTCCATGCTTAATTATATTCGTATCTTCCAAATAATACGTTATTTCAATATGAAAATTGAGAGTTATATTGCAAAGGAAGGCCCGCATTCATGAAAAATATAATGTACATGAAAGATGACCTACATGTAACATTATCCTACTAAAACTCCAATGCTTTGTAGCAGCAATAGATATACCAGCTTTATACTAGTAAGAAATGACTATGTTTCTCCGTCTTTTTTTGCAAGAAGGCCACACAACCTATATAGTGGACCTATATATATATGTCCCTTGTCATATTATTGAACCATTTGAAAGGTTTATTTGGAGAATTATAGCGTGTTCTCTACAAAGCTAAGAAAGACGCATCAAAGGTCATGTGGTCTAATTATTGATTCTCATAGTTAAACTTCAAGATCTTCACTATAAACATCACTAACTATGTAAATGCTCAGTCTTCAGCCTCTAATTGTGGAATTAACTCAAATTTTTAGCCTCTAATGTGTTAATCCTGTGGCTGTACATCATCTTTAAATCTAGTTAATTGCATGGTTAAACCCTAATTACACTATATGCAAGTTGATAGAGTCATTTTCTATGTAGGTATAAGTAGAATGCATCATTCATTACCCTCGTGGTACTTATAGATGGTGATTTTGGAGGATTTTAACATATAATTTTGTCCAAAATTCTGTATAAGAAATTCTCTATTAAATTTGGAAGTCGATATAACTTATGAACACTTCAAAAAAACATGACATTGTACTTCATATAGTTAACAACTCATGGCCACAAGAATTAAGCCAAAACTTGTAATAATAGAATAGAATAGAATAGAATAGTTTTTTTAACGTCCACGGAGACCAATAGGTCATGGGACCCATACAATGGGCTAGTACAATCATTACTACGAGGATTAAAAAACCCCTGCCTCGAAAGGTTTTCAAGGGAAAAACCTTTGCAGTAATGATGATACTAGACAAGCTTAGGTAATGACTACTGAGGGCTCAGTAATAAGAGAGAAATAATTCCTAAACCGTAAGCAGCATTTTTTAACAAAATGGGGTTTGACGACTTCCACGGATATTGGATGATAGCAACCAAAGCTGAAAACATACAAATCAATGTGTCCTATCATAGATAGGCAACCACTTCCAATTTCAACAAGGTTTAGGTCTGGTTATGGTAGAAAAACTCAAGAATGCAGTTCTGGACTGTTGCAGAAACTGCCAAATTCGCTAAAATTTGGACAATCACGACAGCATATAGGTGAGTTCATTGGTCGTGAGATTCTCCAAGATCATTAAGAATCAAGTAAAGATTGATATGGCAGTGATATATTGTGAAATTGAAACTTCTATTCTCATATATAATGGTTTACGTGGCAGTGGGTTAACTGGATCAATTCTGGTCCATGGAGCAGGAATGGTCCCCGAGACAACTCTAGTGTTAATGCATCACTGTGGAATATAAAAATTAGAAATTCCAATCTGGATCGGAATCAAAAGGCCATGCAAGATTTAAAATGGTTAAAATCTCATGTGCATGTCGCTGGGATAGACAAAGCAGCAAATACACCATATTTTATATGCAAAAAGGTGTTGAGATTGATGGCATTGGAAAAACTGTCTAATGCAGATTTTGAACCCTGTGTCGATAACACTAGTGATTGGCTATCAATAAGCATATGTCAGCAAAACATCTTAAAGGAATTACATGACTTATTACCAAACTTGATCATCAAAAGTATTAAACTACCATATTTGATGGGAATATATAAAGCCCACAAGGATTCAATGAGAGGGTTGATAAATGCTGTACAATTTTATATTTTCAGAAGTGGCAGCCATGCTGACATCTGTATTACAGAATGTAGCAGTACTATGTTGGTGACATTTCGAGATGTTATGAAATGATCCCCCTACTTGGGGAAGACAGTCCGGATAATGCAATTTCTTGGATAATTAAAGAGGCTTTCTGTCGAGCTAAGCAAAAACACTTGAAATTCGGTGCTCTTACCTATGAAACATGTACTTTTCTAAAGTGGCTTGGAAAGATAAAAACTTCAAGTCCGATAGCTGGACTGAAATCTCACAAATGGAAATCGTAAATTCGAATAGATGGCTCATTAATCATAGCTATATTTACTTAGGCAATAGAGCATGGAAACAGATCAAAGGTATCCTAATGGGATTCTCCTGCTCATCTATTTGTGTAACTTATATCTAGCCTGCTATGAATACAACTTCATTGTCAAGCTAGCCAACATGGAGAAATTTGAGTTATTTAAGCTTTTCAAAAAACTTAGCAGATTTATAGATGATCTATATCTTCTAAACAACCCAAAATTCTGCTGTTTCTGAAACCGGGATCATTTGTTGACTCAGCTAATCCATTTAGTATATATCCTCTGAATTTCTTAGAGATTAAACCAGAACTCGAGGATATGGAAGTTAGTGATGATAATATATATTGCAAAAAGGCTCATTTTCTTAGACTTGTAATCAATATTATGGATAGTCAAAGTGGTGATTACAGGCTAAGAAAATATGATAAGACACGTACACTTCTATTCAGATATTGCCAACATATTTGGTTGTCTTCAAACAGACGTATGAATAGTGCTTATAATATGGTCTTGTCACAAATTTATCCACTGCTTTATTATTCTAATAATAATGAAGATATTGTGGCTGAGATATTGTGGATAGTAAAAAGGATTTATGCGAATGGTTTCCATACCACCCGACTTATTGGAACCATTCTAACCAGTCTTAAACGTACTTCTCTACCTGGGAACGAGTGCAATATCCAACAGGTTATACATGCGTTGGAGTGCATTCAAGAGAAGTTCACAGAAGACACTTATGTCTAAAGGTAAATATGATGCTCATCTGAATCATTATAATAGAATTAACTAGAGCTATACTTGGTGAGCAGCCTGCACTCTATACCCTATGGGAGGTGACTGTGTTGTCTCCCAAGTTAATCTGATCAACTGACTGATCATATTCATGTGGTATAGTGTGGCACAGTGCTGTGGGTTGGATGGTGGGCCTCTCTCTCTCTCTCTCTCTCTCTCTCTCTCTCTCTCTCTCTCTCTCTCTCTCTCTCTCTCTCTCTCTCTCTCTCTCTCTCTCTCTCTCTCTCTCTCTCTCTCTCTCTCTCTCTCTAGTCTCTCTCTCTCTCTCTCTCTCTCTCTCTCTCTCTCTCTCTAGGACTTAATAGGTCAATGTCTCTCTCAATATGCTAGGAAGGAGGCCAAGAGAAAAAGCAACGAAGGACTTTTTGTTGTTTAGGTTTTGAGGTTTCCCTGGTGCATGTAAAGTGGTTGGGGGGGGGGAATAAGAAACATGAAACAAGAAATAAAAACAAAAACACGTTAAAATAATTTCTATCTATCTATCTCTCTCATGCCCATCTCTCTTTAGCTTTGAAGAAAAGAGGCAACCAATATCAAGCACATGGGAGTTGTAATTGATGCACATATATGAAATTGATCAAGGGAAATTGAAATGCACTTGCTCAAGAAACATGTAATGATGGTTTAGATATAGTATCCAAAAAGAGAGGAACAATGATGAGGTCAAAAGGGAAGCATGCCAGTCCTCTTGAATCGAGTTGTTAATACAACAGTAATGCAGGTTACAAAAATTTTGGGGTATGGATGAGATGAAGACGATGTTGCATCGATGATACAATATCATGCAATTCTCCATGGAAGACATTTTAAGCTAATCAAAAGCTATCAAATGACAACTCTAGAAATACTATTTAGTATGGCCCAATGAATAGATGCCCTAGCCAAAATCAGGGAGGGAAAACCATGGCAAAAAACGTATAAAATCACAAAAGAAACCCCCTGTTATTATGCTACATATTGGTTAGCAGCCTCTTTTCCAAACTGTTCGCCACCATCCTCGATGATAAAATAAGTAGTTGGGCTGAAGATCATGATGTAAGAGCCAGGGTATTGATCACTTGCTGACGCTTAGATGTTTGATGGATTCAGTAAAAGGCACGAAAAAACCAATGTTTGCCACATTTGTGGATTTCACCAAAGCTTTCGACATGGTTCAGAGAAAATTCCTATGGCAAAGATTAGAAGCACTTGGAGTCTCCACAGAACTTCAGGGTGTAGTGAAGGTCCTATATGAGAAGGTTTTCGTCCAGCTATCTTTTCCTTTATCTCAGAGACGCCCAGATTTGGTCACAAATATTATCGGGGTTAAATAAGGGTGTCCACTGTCTCCTACACTATTTGGGCTATTCGTAGACGAGTTGGAGGATTGGACTACTCACTCTGGGGGTGACGGCGCTACTCTAGTCGGGTATGCTATTTTACTGCTCTTATATGCCGATGATGTAGTACTATTATCAAGGAGTGTGTTGGGAATGCAAAAACACCTAGATGCGCTTGCCTCCTTCTGTGATAGCAAGGATATGAAAGTGAACATGGCTAAGACAAAGGTGGTAGTCTCTGGGGCAAATAAGGTGGACAAATATGCTTTCTGCTACAAGGGCGAACAACTCGACATTGTGGAAAACTATAAATACCTTGGTTTGATAGTGGATAAGAGTCCTAATTGGAACCAAGCAGTTGAGCAATGGGTCAATGGGAGACTAAAGGCCCTGTATGCTATGCAGCAGAAATGCCATCAAGCAGAAATATGGGATTTAGTTTGAGAAAAACATTATATAGCTCCATAGTGCAGTCCGTATTACTGTATGGTTGTGAAATATGGGGGTCGGGGCTCTCGCTAGAAAGTTGGAAGAAGGTAGAAAAGGTACAGAATTTTTTTTTCCATGCAGAGTTAGGGGCTAAGATGCAGACACCGTATGATATGATGTTAGTGGAATGTGGTATGCTCCCCCTAGAATTGGAAGCACTATATAGACTCCTTATTTATGTGCAAAAAATAAAAGCACAGCCAGAACATGATAGTTTGCCCCATAAGGCCCTTATGAGTAGCAAAGACAAGGAATGGTATACAGATGTTGAGATGTGGCTCAAAAAATGGGGAATGAAGCTAGCAGATCTCGACTAACAAGGATAATATAAAGGATTGAATAAAGCGCCATGCAGTGCATAAAATGTGGAACATCCCTAAGGTAAAAAGGGAACATTACAGGAATACTAAAATCCTAATCTACGGGTAGCTTCATATCTAAAAGCTAGTCTTTCTGTAAAGCTCAGACATATGGTCAGTAGGATGCGACTTAGCTCTCATCATCTAGGAGTGGAGATCGGTCGATGGGCAAAGATACCACATGAGTTAAGGTCTTGTAAGGTTTGTGGATCAAGGGAAGTTGAAGATGAAGAACATGTTATTTTATCCTGTCCAGCCTATCAAAATATTTGAACCAAGTTTGGAATACATGCAGCGACACTGGTACACTTCTTCGAACTACCTCCAATCACCATTGGGCACTTCCTTGTGGAAGTTATGCAAGTAAGAGACACTAGTATTAAAAATCTAAAAATGCTTTTTGATACTAATGAGCCAGATACTGAGGAAGAGAGCACTAATATGTTCTTGCCTGAAGACATATTAGATGATTTAGTTTATGATGTTGAGTGTACGTTTTGAACGTCTTCTAGACCTGATGGTCTCACAGACGTAATAATCAAGATTTCATTTCATCTCTCTCTCTCTCTCTCTCTCTCTCTCTCTCTCTCTCTCTCTCTCTCTCTCTCTCTCTCTCTCTCTCTCTCTCGGGTTTCCCACATGCTCACGATTATTTTTTATCTCTCGCCCCATACGGCGAGAGATAATTTTTGTACGTGTAGCTCCTCTCGAGCTTGAGAGGAGCTTGTCTCTCGGGCCTTAACAACGATCGTTTTACTGAGGAACCGGAAACAGAGAGTGCCAAAATCTTTCGACCTGCCGGAATTCAATGTCTGTTGGCGCGAAGCAATCTTTGAATCATCAATTGGCTTTCTTTCTTTCACTTTTCCCAAATCTCTGCTACAGTCCGGCTTTAAGAAAATTTTAGTATGGATCCAATGATTTTGGAGATGATTGCCATCATGGTCTTGCACATTATTATGCTCTGCTGTTGGGGTGGTCACCACTCACCACACTGGTCACCACTCACCACACTCATCACCACTCACCACACTCGCCACCACCACTCACCACACTCGTCACCACTCACCACACTCATCACCACTCACCACACTCGTCACCACACTCACCACTCACCACTACTGAGGTGGTATTTGCACGTATGCATTGAGGAGCCATTATGATGATCAGTGTGTTATCTGAGGAGAAAAAAAGAAGAGAGAGGGACGGTGTATTGAGAGGGAGGATTTTGCTTGATCTAGCTATGAAGATGATGATTCTTTGTGTTGTGCATTGCCTTGATTTGATAGATTGAGCTTGGATTGTTGGGTTTTTTATCTTTCTTGCAAGGTTAGAGTTCAGGCTCTAACAATTTGGCGACTACGGTGCTCGATAGACCATTGATCGGCAAGAATTTCCATTGAAAAAGGAGTTGTTACCATTGGTATTGGTGTTCGTCGGTAAAGAACGGCACCATTGAGAAAGGAGTAATTTCTTGTGTGAAGGGAATTTTGCCGTAATTGATTTGTGGGGTAGAATTTGACAAGGGGAGCATAGTTTTATGCCCAAGAGAAGTAAGAAGGATATCCCACCAAGCTCCATCGTAACAAGAAGGGGACCGGTGAGTCAATCTTTGAGCTCAAAATTGCATCAAGATTCAATTTTGTTTTTAGATTTGGGAGCAGATCTGGGGTCTAATTCTCAGATCCATGAGGTTTTGATTCCATTTACCGATCTAGGAAGTAATCCAATTTCGTTTTTCAAATTGAAGGGAGATTCAATTTCGTTTTTCCAATTTTAAGAAACCCAAGAAGAGGCGTAGATGGTCTGATACCACCTATGGTATGGGGTTTTCGCACAATGGGGATTCCAAAGTTTGATGATCCGTGGATCGGGATCCTTTGAAGCATATTGTGAAGTTTGAGAGGTATTGCCCAAGAATGTAAGTTACCCGGTGGTGATTATTTGCTTTGGTTTCATAGTTCTTTGCAAGATTCAAAGGGAGGAATGGGCACAAACCCAACCAGATACCATGACATATCAAGAATTAAAGGAAGCATTCATTGCTAATTATCAAGAAGTCCATGGTAAGGATAAGACTATGGAAAGGTGGACCAATTTTACACAAAAGGAAGATGAATCAATTAGAGAGTATAATCAGAGGTATATTGCGGTTCTCAAAGCCGTGGTTTATTGGAAGATTGCAAGGAGTGATGAAATGGATATTCAATGGTATGTGAAGGGGTTGAAACGAGCTATTGCTCATAAGGTGAAGGCCAAACAACCTACGACATTACTAGAGGCACAAAAGTATGCTCTCAAGGTGAAGATAAGCCGGAATACATTCATGAAGTTGCTTTGCTCGAGAGCATAAAAACAGAGGATATTGCAGCCAAGATTTCTAAGCTTACAATTGGTGAGAAGTCAAGGAAGGTTGGGTTTATTACTTGTGAGTATTGTGGGTCTATTGGACACTACGATACTACATGTAGATTGCTAAAATTTCTGCTCAAGATGCCAAATAAAGGGCCATAATGATCAAGAATGTAGGGATAAGAGATTCTTTGAGAGGGCCAATCCCAGATTTGCTGTTATACAACAACCCGGGTTCACGATGTATTCCGTAGAATAAATGTGTGGGATTCGGGAGAGGGTTTTGAAAAAATAGTACGATACATGCGGGCGCCATACGCTTTTTGGCACCTGGGGATGTATGCATTTTCCACGGTCCGGATGGATTTCTTGGAGTGCTGAGCCAGTAAGAGTACGCTTTTAGGGGTTTGAACTGCGCACATGCCGTAAAAAACGTTTTTAGGATTTGGTGTTTTGGAGGTAATGTTTTGAAGTTTTTTCGCCCCCGCCACATAAAAAATCTAGCACGAGTTTAGTCATGAACGGATTAGGGAAGTAGTTAGACTAGCAAGATAAACCATTGTTGATGCATTTGATTTTAAAGTCCATTTGCATTGTTGATGCTCTTTTTTTTTTTTGCGTGCCAAGCTTCCCCTTTCTCCATTTTTTCGCCTCCATTCTGAGATCCGTGGTGGAAATCTGGTTCTTAGAGGGTTTTTGCATCTAAGTAAGGTCTTTAAGATCGGTTTTGTGCATGCATGTCGGTAACGCTTATACATTCGTAATCCGTATGCTCTCTCTAATATTACTTTGTTGTTTCCTTGCTTATGTCAGTTGAAAAAAAATGGAAAGGACTTTATAGTTGTTAAGGTGAATGAAGGTTGTGGAATCGTGGCTGACCTTGGCCTCCTTGGATGGTGTCCCAAGAATGCACTTACTTGGATGTCCGCAATGAAATAAGAAGACGGGCCACCGGAGGATGAGAAAGAATTTGTATTTCTTGGAGATAGGGAAGTGGCCTTCACGTCAAGGCAGGAGGTAAGGTTTAAGGTTTGTGGTGACGAGGTTACTATCAAGGTGGTTGGAGAGCCTGCACAAAAAAGGCAGAGGACTGTTGTTGAGAGCATTTCATCTCAAAATCTCCAATTTGAGATGGTAGACCAGACTGTCATAGCCGAGGAGCAGACCAATGAAGAGGTAAATCATGATGATGAACTTGTTCTCGTTGAAGATACCGCCTTTTTAGATGATGTATCGATTTGAATTTTTTCAAAGAATAGGTTGCTATCCAAGTTAGCAACAAGGTTTGATGTTGCCAAATGGCAAGTTGCTTTGAAGAAGTTAAGTTCAAAGTTTGCAAAAAAGAATCGAAAAAGACAGTTTGAATTGTGTTCTTATGATGCCCATGGTAAACCAAGATTTGCTATTTGGTGTCTTGAATGTGAGAAACGTTATGGTAAAGGTGGAGATGACACCTTGTGTAACTTTGAACGCAGCCACTTGAAGTCCAAGGGTCATGCCGATAATTACGAGCGCAACCTCAAGTGTGAGGAGAAGGGAGAGCAGGGTGTGGAGAAGGAGGATCAGTCTTGCAATGTTGAGGAGGAGCTGGACATTTGCAAGGAGAATCAAACTCTAGTAGAAAGTACATTAGCTGCTGCCAAAAAAAAAAGTTTCAAGAAGAAACTAGAATTTTTGATGTTGTGTTCAAGCTTATACGAGAGCAGCGTTGGTGGATATGCTAAACTTGATGACATTCGTGTTGTTTGTGCCATGTGTGAAAGGCTTCTAATCCGCTTCCAAGAACTGGATGTCTTAATGGCCACATGAAAGATCACATTCTATCTAAGAGACACGTGCATGCTGTCATGAATACAGGTAAGGAGTCAAGTGACCAAGCAGCAAGAGGTGGCAGGCCGAAGAAATGGGCTGAAGCAGACCCGCAACAAGGAAAATTGCATTCTTTTTTGCAAGAGGTAACCTCTATTTTATTTGTTAGAAGTAGTGTTCACGTTTTACGCTTTAGCTGCTATAATGTTGAATAATCTCGCTTGATTCGGACCGATTTTGACATGAGCAAGAAATCCTCCGCGGCCCTCCTCCAAGCTCGAGAAACCAAGCTTCATCAAGCAACAGCTTCACGTGAGTACTCTTAGTGGCTTCATAAGTGGTTTGTATTTTAAGTTTGTAGGGTATCTAGGGTTTCATTGTCGATTTCTCGCAATGTAAACGCCCTTGGGTCTACTATCTTTGGGGCTATTGGCGTAACAAATATAGGTATGGAGATAAAGTTAAGGATTTAAGACCTTTTCTCGCATGAGCTGAAAGAAGGGACACATTGGTATTGTGAACCCGCATTGCAAAGATACATTTGTAGTTAAAGGTGGTTTAATAGAGATTAGTGGCTCGTTTAGGCATAAGAAATGCAAGAGGGTCAGTCTTAAAGGTGAACCCTTTGAAAATTATCAATGTTCTTTATGTGCTGCTATTCCGAAAGAGAGGGATTTTTACATGAGAGTGCATAGACAGACCGATGACAAGGTGGCAAGGGGCTTTAGAACCACAAAATTATGTATTAGATCAGATTACTTGAATGCAATTGAGATGAAGAAGATGGCCAGTGTCCTGCAGTTCATGAGGTAAGGAAGTTACATAAGGAATTAATGTTTTCCAAAATGAGAGTTACCGTGATTATCCATGAAAGAAAGGTCGCTAAGAGGGAGTCTAGAGGAGTCAATGAACAGGAAAGATGTCAGCAGATTCTGCCAGGACATAGTGGAGGCACATCGGCAAGGTAAATTTAGTGGAAAACCAGCTCTTTGGGATTTTCTAAGGGACATAGCTCAAAACATAATCAGACCAGGGCATAAAAGAAGATACAGGGAAACCACAAAGGCGTTTGTTTGAAACAATTAAGATATGGGGAGGGAGAAGAATGCACAATTTTCTTTTCTCTCAATTTTAAGGGTGTCCGAGTATGTCCACCACTATGCGCCCACACGAGAAAGCTTCTTTTTACAAGGTCGGTCTTAGGGAAGAAACATTCAAGCATCTTGCTCAGGTCTACACTCGACACATGCAACGCCAAAGACTTGGATTTGGGGGTTCCAAAGAATTGTGGTCGAGGACGAGACCGCCATAAAGCTGGGTCAGACGCTGGATTCCCGAGATGACCGCTTGCTCGCTTTTTGTGGAAAGAAAGAAGGCCATGCTTGTAATGGCACATTTGAGGTGTTAGTTGGTCGATGAAGAGGGCTACAACATAATTATCAATGCCTTCGAGGAGAATGTCATTTCAAGACTATGCAAGAGTTCTTATCGTGGAATCCCTTTGCATAGGAAGCTGCCCCACTGCTTTTGCCATTATTCGACATGTAAACAGATTTGATCACCTTGAGGTTAGACGCCGCTGGCGCTAGAAATCCAAGACTTGTGGAATGTGCACTTGAGAATGGTTGTGGGCCCTCTAATCGGCCACAGCTCGGATGGAGACTCGAGGAGAAGGGCTGCATGTTTGCAGATTATACATCCGTGTCCGCACTGCAGCACATTCAAGGTTTCATGGGACGGTTGGCCACTAAGTGCCTCGAGAAATAAGGATGTTTATGGGCTTCATGACCAAGATTTCGTGCACAACCGGGTGAAGAAGCTTGTTAATCCCATGGATAGTGCCTCTAGAAGGTTGTACTTAGGAACGAAGTTAGTGACTCTCAATGACATACACCATGTCTTTGAGTTATGCCAAGGGAAGCATGGGCTGCAACTTGGAGACGGAAGCCGTGATCGGCAAAACCGGAGGGGCCGCGCAACGCCTTTGCTTCTAGAAAGGTTCAAGAATGCTTGGACTAACTAAGCAATGGTTCTCGGCAGCCCACCAATGCGGAATTTGGGCACCAAAGTTTATTTGGAAGTCGTGGCATCATATATTGACATCTTCCTCTCACCTACTTTGGACTTGAGGGCTCGGATTAAAGTCCGCCAAGAAACGGTGTCCTTCTTCTTTAGGTGAGCCGGAACTCGCTTTGCTACTTTCAACTGGTATTATCTTTAAAACTTTAGGTGCATAAATGTGCTTTGAGGTCGTGGTTGACGGGCACAAAGACGCATTCGTTGAGTAAGAACTTCATTAGTCGGAAACCTTTATAGACGGCAATTGTCATGCCATTTTGTCAGGCCGCTAATAAAGTATTTTAGTTCGCACTGGCATTTAGAGTTGCCCTTACAAAGGCATTCCGGATCAGACGATGTGAGAACTTCTTTCTAAAGTCGGTGGCATGGTGCGAACGAAAAAGAGCCTATGACGGGGCAGACTTGTTGGAGAGTGCCCCGCGCCTCAATCATATTTCGAAGTTTCAAGCAACCACTACCCCCCGCTTCCTCGCAAGACATGCTAAGCAAGAACACATTTGGGAAGAGTTAGAAAAGAAGGTAGATACCAATGGGGATGTGCTCACCAGTAACCTTGCGTGACATTACAAGAGCGTGGATACGGGATGACAAGATTATCGAGGCCTTAAAGGAAGGGCTTGTCGCGCACAAGCATTGTGTACAAGCCGTTGGCATTACAATTGAGGAGAATGATGGCTGGTTTAGTGAGCCATGGAAGGCCAAGATTGGTTTCATAGTAGTCGCGGTGGTAGACCCGAGCTCTACCACATTGGGAGATGAGACCGATGCCACGGAAGAGAACATGGAGATTGAAGGTGAAGATCAAAGGAAGGAACGAGGTAGTTAGTGAGGATGATGTGGGCAGTGTCTGAATTACTTACATGTGTTTGACTTAAATGTTAGATGAATGCGAGAGGAGGAAGCCATCTCATGTTTCTTGGCATGTTGTTATGGAAGGTAAGAAAATCTTCAAGTCAACTATAGTGAGTCATTTGAATGGGAACTGTGGCTATCAAAAGGACAAAGTTGACGAGGGTTAAGACTATTGTATATTCTATTGAAGAAAGTAATGTTGATGCACAAACTCGCTTCCGGATTGGGACGATTGTGCAAGCAGTGTTTCAAGAACCAAGTGGAATCGGTGGCACCACAAACCGCATAAGCTTCAACGAGAAAAAGGAACAAATCTGCTGCAATTCATAAGGTTTGGTATCTTGGTAGGGTACTTAGCATGAGGAGGAAATCTGGCAAAGGCATGGAAAGAGAGTAGGGAGCCCGTGGACTTAGTTAAACGCCCGCCTTTTGAAGTTCAATTAAATCTGGCATATTACAAGAAACATTGCAGCAAGGGACGGCAAGTCCACTTGGTTTACTTATGATCCGCCGATAATCGACTTATAGACCTCGAAGTCTATCATATCTCTTGCATCTTTAAGATATGAACCCGCTAAAAACATTTACCATCCGCATGATAATGACAGAGTACCTGAATAAGTTTGTCCGTGAACGTAACATTGGTAGGGTAATATTAAATTAGACGCCTTCAAATGGTTGAATTCTCGCTACTAATCGGCTCTCTTCTTTCATTTTTTTTTTGTAGGTGACAAGGGCAAGCGTAAGGTCTAGGGAGTTCATAAGGTTCAGCCGTAACAATGTGAACTACTTTATCAATGATCATTTATGATTAAAGCTACCATTTCAACAAATTTTAAGTTTAAGAGCACTTTTTCGCATTTTTTTTGTATAAATCTCGCGGCATGTTCTATTTGCTTTTGCTTTTACTTAATGCATTGTACTGAAACCGGCGGATCTTGTTTAAACTTTACTTTGAATGCAATAAACAAAGGGCTACCGGGTTGCTTGTGGAACTAGTTAGTTAGGTGTGCTTTAAGCCTTTTTGATTCCATTACTCCATGATTTATTTCTCAAGAAGATTTACAAAAGCATAATAAAATGCTTCCAAAACAAGCAGACATCTTGTTACCCTACAATCTACTTTAAGGGCATGATACATGAAGACAATAAGACATAATCAAAATCATACTTTAGAAAGAACAAAGCATACAATGTTTGAAGTCTGATTTCGGGTTAATAACATTACATAAAAAGAAACATATTAAGAGACAAAGTAAAACACAAGAACAATGTCCCAAACCGTTTTATATTCATATTATAATAACATACTTTTACAAAAAGGAAGGTTCACACCACAAGATGGCGTTTACATCCCTGTTTTTCATGGCCATTTACAAAAACAAAGCAGTCCTAAACAGGAGCTTTACAAAAAAGAAAAAAAAGATCAGAGCTTTACAAAACAAGTTCGTGGATATTTCGTATGGCAAATAAAAAAACCTAAGCTATCATTAATGACGCCCCGAGGCATAACCCGGGGCACAACTTAGCGGATATCGAATAACGGAGGCGGAACGGAGGTCGACTAACTGAGGCGCTTTCACCGACCGCCCGAGGTGGCATCCTAAGCAAAGACATACAGATCGCTCCCTCTTGCACGGATTTTCATTTCCAAAAGCCGCCATCCGCAGGAGTCACCCGATCAACCCATTGCTGAACTTTTTCAAAGGATATGAGCTCCATGATCTTGCATGTGCACCACTTCCATGCAGAAAATTTCTCGCGACAACCTTTCAAATTTTAGTGCCCTTCGCCCTTCTTCCTCAAAAAGGGCCTCTTCCTCAAAGCGCTGCTCTTCCTCAGCGCCGGCCTCTTCCTTCGGTGGGAGCAGAGCCCACGGATTCTTCTGGGCAACCGGGAGGTGGTCTTAATCCGCGCCATTGTCGAATGTGGGAGAGGAATAGGCGGATCGGGAGAAGGAGGCCGGACGGAGAAGGAGAGGAATAGGCGCTTAGAGGGAATGAGCTTTCGATCATTGGCGGCCGCGATGGCTTAAGTTCACCATAATGACGCCCTTAAAAGACGCGGCCTCTAAAAAAATAAAATCATGACCAATAATTAATTTAAATTCATTATTCAATAATCAATAATGAATTTCGTTATGATGTCATCCTAAAATCGATTTAATTAAAATAAATAAAATTCCAGCGATTTCTTTCTTATTTTCTCGAGTGACCATTGAACTCAAATGGTTTCAACGAAGAACCCTAAACATCGACCGGATGCAACATTTGGCGGACCGGATGTAAAAATACTAGAGAGGGTAGGATACATGAATGAAATTGGACGAAAAATAAGGTTGAGGGTAGGGCAAGAAGAGCTTAGACTGGGTGTAAAAGTATGGAATCGGGTATGATTCTTCGACAGTATGGGACCGTATACATAGGGGTTTCTATGGAGGGTCAGCTGTATACAGAGGGGTTTCTCCTGACTTGATGCACGCACATGCCATATGCCCCTTATATAGAGGTGAACCCCCCGGGTACAACAAGCACCACCTATTCCTATTCAATCAATGCAAGCAGTACCTATCATACCACAAGTTCCAATGATGCCACAAGCTCCAATTGCTCAACAAATTCCAGTGAGTGTCACACACATTAGGATTTTTTTGAGATTAAAAAAGGGCCTTCAAAACATGCCAACTAAGCCAAATGAAGATAAATGAACTACCAATCAGAAATCAGAGCCTGACGGGTCCAGTCAGCAAAACTGTTATAACTAACTCACTGGATCACATTTTCTAGCATAATTGTTGATAGAAAAGTCCAAATGAGCTCTCGTTTAGTGCAATAGATAGATCTCATTGAGATCTTTCCAACCTTAGGTGCTTTGCACATATTTTAACCACTTATGATTGTCAAAACTCCAAAAAATATAGTTTTTACCATTTTTTACTCTCTTACAGGGCTAAAAGATATGCAAACCACCCAAGGTTGGAAAGATCTCAATGAGATCTATCTATTGCACCAAACAAGAGCTCATTTGGACTTTTCTATCAACACTTATGCTAGAAAATGTGATCAAGTGAGTTAGTTATAACTGTTTTGCTGACTGGATTACTAATACTGTTTTCTGATTGGTAGTTCATATAGCTTAGTCAACAGTTCTTAGAAGGCCCTTTTATGATCTCAAAAAATCCCTAATGAATGGTGCAGCCACAACAGGGATGGTCAAGTAAGGCTCCTTTGTATTGCAAGTTATGTGATAAATTCAAGCATGATGAGAGTACTTGTTGGAAAATTCATGGGAAACTGGAATGGGCAACCAACAAGTATCCACCAAGGCAGCAAGTGTTTGAAGCAATACCTCTTCCTAATAATGATGTTCGCATTCAAGATTCAAAGTACATTGATAATCCTCAAGGTAAGGCTCTTATTGAGGAGCTTAAGAAGCAAGAGAAGGCAAAATCAGTAGTAAATTGTGGATATGTTGAGGTGGAGAATGATCCATTTCAGCAAGAAGAAGAGATTGGAGAAGTAAATGCGGTTACAAGATCACAAAAGGTGGTTCAAGAACCAAGAGTAGTACCGATAGCGGAGAAGAATAAAGCCTCTTTTCTAAAGGCTTTGAAGGAACAAGCTTTGAAGGTGTTAGCACCTAAGAAGGTGCAATTCAATGTGCTGCCCACAGAATAGTTTCAGTCTATAGAAGAAAATCAGCCCATAGTGATGCCTCCTATGGTGGATGAAGAAATTCAAAATGAAGCTGATGTGATCAGCCAAGTTTTGGCCACTAAAGTTACACTTACTCTGGAGCAATTGATGCATTATTCTCCAAATTTGTTGCAAGAGTTAGAAGGAAGAACAAAATCAGAAATTTCAGTCCAACAAATCATCTCAAATTGATACCAATAAGACTAGAATGGAGCCACCAGCCCGGCAATCCAAGGATCCAGGGCCATTTCTTTGCGATGTGAGTATGAACGGATATTTAGTCAAAGGTGCAAACATAGATATGGGCAGCGGAGTGAATATAGAGCATCCTCTGAAATCAAGCATGGATGGGACAAACAGAAATCAGGTAAATCTAATCACATCTCATATGGTTGAAGATTATGAGCATGTTCTTTCATGTGAAAATGATAAGTTTGAGCATTGTCATGAAAAAAAAAAAGTGATAGATGCTTGAGCAACCCTGAGTTTGAGACTTTTCATACATATGAAATATTTTTGGATGATGATGCACCATTATTATGTGAGCTAGAAGTGGAAAGCAATGATATTTTAGCATTTGACCACTTTGGAGATATGGTACATGCTCTTGAAGTTAGTGACAATCATGACAACAATCCTCTTTATGAGACTTTCAGATTTGAGACATGTATACCAGTTGAGCAAGAACTTTACGTGCCTCAAATGGAGAAATTTTCTTGCTTTGGTGATTTGGCACTAAACCGTGAGCTAGAATTGCAAATTTTTGATGCTTTGATGAATGAAGTGTACCTAGAATGGTTCAGACCTATGTTTCAGCATTGTAGCAGTCCGAAGAAGTCTGAGAATAAAGGAAAACTAGTTTCTTGCATGTTTGAGCATGGAAGTGTGGAAGAGGTGAGTAAATTTGAGCATGAATATGTGATAAAGGATGGGAAATTGGACATGAGCGGCACTTTATCTCAGTGTGCAGCAACCAAAGATGCTCATAAAGGGGTGTTTGCACCATTTGAGACTAATAAGCTACCTGGAATATGTCATTTTAGCAAGCTCTATTACATTACATCAGATTTTCCACATTGGTATGCTACTGCAGTAATATTTGAGCAGGTTCTTGGACTGTGGCTTGTTCTTTGGCCACATTTTTTGTTGCTATTACATGTTGTCAGCATTCTCCCATTTGGAAGATGTTTACTTAACAAGGTTGGAGTTGGTTGATGACTCCAGGAGGGGAATTGTTGCCTAATCCGAGAAATGGCAAGGACTCCAGACCTTATGTTGAAAGAGAAATGCTATCCGAAGGAATTCAACTAAGGCAAAGCTCCAATTACAGGAAGTGGTAGAAAGTTTTGGGTTACAGCAGGTCATTTTTCTGTAAAAACAGATGGTGACGGTTCCATAATACACAATCTATTCTACATAAAAAGATGTATTTCGACGATACGAATCCAACGAGCTATGGTGCAGGTTAAACGGAGTTCTGGAACTCAAGATATCATCTTTCAAAGTTTGCCATAGTTACAGGGGCTCTGTTTCGTCACTGTCATTTTGGACCAGTTTGTTTGTATCAGTCATTTGGATTTGAGGAGGGTATAAATGTGTCATTTTGGGGACATGTCCCAAGGACCATATTAGTATGTTTTGTTGTGGGTTCTCCGCCACGGAGTGGCACATTTTCCCACTGTGGTCGCCACTGTTGGGGTGGTCACCACTCACCACACTGGTCACCACTCACCACACTGCCACCACCACTCACCACACTCGGCCACCACTCACCACACTCATCACCACTCACCACACTGGCCACCACACTCACCACTCACCACACTCACCACTATTGAGGTGGTATAGGAGATTGTATACCGTATATGGAGGGATATACGCACATGCACGCGTGCAGGATATTTGCATGTATGCATTGAGGAGCCATTATGATGATCATTGTGTTATCTGAGGAGAAAAAAAGAAGAGAGAGGGACAGTGTATTGAGAGTGAGGATTTTGCTTGATCTAGCTATGGAGATGATGATTCTTTGTGTTGTGCATTGCCTTGATTTGATAGATTGAGCTTGGATTGTTGGGTTTTTTATCTTTCTTGCAAGGTTAGAGTTCAGGCTCTAACATCTGCATTGCATTGCAGCAGTTTTGCCTAAATCTCATAGCTTCAGATGACAATGCGCAGCTCTTGGACTTAGCTATGGAGATCGAATTTATGGAAAGTAGCCGACTCATGACTTGCTGTCAATTTACCTTGATTCTATTGGGGACCGCGAGACTAAAGAGGCCTTCAAAAAGATTTTGGGTTGCACTGAGACAAACTACACAGTTGGGATAGCATTGACAACCATGCCTAGAATTGCTTGCCCTCTTATGAAGATGATATGTGGAGACAATGTTATAGGATGTCAAGATCCTCATTCGAAAAACTGGTAGGTCTTCTGGCCCCATACTTTGTAAAACCAGGCAATAAAGTGAGGGCTCCCATTGAGCCAAGAAGGGCTGTAGCTATGGTTATTTATTTTCTAGCTCATGGTGAATCTCTTCTACATGTCGGAAGGAGATCTTATGCTGGTCAGTCCACAGTTCAGAAGTATATGAGGAAGATCACACTTGCTTTGGCTTCCAAGAGCATGCTGTATAAAAGATTTGTAGCCATTCCATCAGGGCAAAGATTACTTGACATTATAGCAGACTTTAAGGATGCAACTGGTCTTCCTAATGTGTTTGCTGCAGTTGATGGCATCCACATATACTTGTACGAAAAACCAAAGAAAAAAGATCATGCAAATGACTATCATAACAAAAATAAAAGACACTCCATTATATTTCAAGGCTGTGTAACTCATAGTAAATTGTTTGTCAATGTGTGCGGTATTAGAGTAGGATCTGTACATGATTTTGACCATTTTAGAAAAAGCACCATTTATAACAGGTTGGCCTCCAAATCTATATTACAAGAGCCAATTGTTAGATTACAAGGAAAGAAGATCAAGAAAGGAATGCCTACTGAGGATGATATAGTTGTAAAAATATCTCCTCAATTACTTGGTGATTCTGCATATCCTAGCAGGCCTTTCTTACTGAAGGTCTTTCGTGATCCTGATTGCAAGAAGAATCGATTCAACAAAAGAATCTGCAGAGATAGAGTTGTTATTGAGAATGTTTTTGGCATAGTTAAGGGAAATGGAGAATATTAAAGAGCCTCACAGTTCAGACATCACAAGCTAGCAAAATCGTGCATGCATGTGCTGTGTTGTGGAACTACTGTATTTTTGAAATACAGGGAATGGAATTGCTACCATTGACTCCAGCAGGTAGAGTATTATGAGATTCAATACATGAACAGGAAATTGAAAAAGGAGGGAGATCAGATCAGATCAGATCAATGATTGTACAGGGAGACGTGGGCACGGTGGGGTTGCCTGCTACTACCAGGTAACCTTGGCACATTTGGTTTCCCTCCAGAAGACCGACAGACATAACCGCTACTTGTGGGTCCGAGTGCATCACCCTGGCAGCGATCCTCTCTTCCTAGCTGGTTGCTACTTTCCCCATACAGAGAGTCCCTTCTATCAGAGCCACCCGGAGGTGGACATGATGGACCCGTATGTCGATCTATATGATGCATACAAAGAAAGACAAGATGGATGGGCAGAGTCATGCCCTTTGAGACTTCAACGCGCATGTGGGTGGAACAGCCATGCGGCGACCCTCGGAATGACGGTCATAGCTAAGGCATCCCCAGAGGCGCCTTTTGCCCACGGCGACTCGATGATAGTCAAGTCACCCCTTTGGCGCAATAATTGCCCCGATGTGTGGTATCTTTGACCCGCTCATATGCAATGGCCTAGCACAATGGCCCTTCCCACTGCACACTTTGCAGCACGTGACAATCACGGGCATGGAACTAGTGTCGTGGATTATGTCATAGTGTTTGCATTGGGATGTACTTTGTCAGCCATTTTCACGCGGCCCGGACAAGCCGGGACGAGGGGAGGCCACTCAGATCACCCTCCCACTCTATGTGAGGCTGGCCCGCCAGCCGCTATGGTCCCCTCAATAGCAGCACCTTGCCAATTTCGGTTGCACTTGGATTATGAGCGAGGCGGAGGTTTTTATGTACCGACATGCACGCTGAAGCCCTCCCTCCGGCGCTGCGGGCCCACACCGGAGCAAAGCAACAGGATGAGCTCCTCTTTAACAAGGGCGCATAAACCGCTTTTGGGAGACCTTCCCCCGCCAGATCGGGGGGCCGAACCTTTCCGCTGCAGAATGCATGGTTTGATGTCGAAGGTGTGGGCGGAACGCAAACGCCGCACTGGCCTCATCGCCATGGGGGATAATAATACAATTTCATTTTCATTTCATCTCTCTCTCTCTCTCTCTCTCTAATACTCTCTCTCTCTCTCTCTCTCTCTCTCTCTCTCTCTCTCTCTCTCTCTCTCTCTCTCTCTCTCTCTCTCTCTCTCTAGACAGCCAAATTTTTTTTTTTATCTCTCGTCAGATACCGAGAGAGATAAAAATATAACCGTATGTCTTGAGAGATGGACGAGAGACAATGTCTCTCCCCCTAACAAGCCCGTTAGGAGGGAGATCCATTTAAAGGAGGGAGTCCACTTGGGATTTTTCTTCCCGCCTCTTCCTTGCGCCATATCCAAAGCTCGAATTATCCCACACGTGCAAGATTTACCTCCCGGTAAGTATCGAAATATCCCATATCATTGTTTTCCGGTTCTATTGTCCCATAGTTTGTGTTCAAGAGCCATTTTGCTTAATCTCAAATTTCTACAATCCGACTTCTTCCGGACTTGCATTATTTGATGGATCCCGTCATTTTGGGCATGATTGCCATGCTTTTGAGGGCTATTCAACTCTGGCTTTGGCTTTCCAAAGCTACTTGCCTACATTTGATACAGGAGAATGAACGAGAAGGGTCAATGGATATTTTAGAGCGTAATGCAGAGGTAGAAGATAATATTCATCACATGTGTGCAAAGATCCACACTCTTCCTAGCAGCTTGTTCGAGATTAAGGAGGCCTCCCTCAAGATTTTGGGTATGCCCAAGGCAGATAAACACAGCTGGGACAACATTGATAATCACGCTTGGAATTGCCTCTCCTCTTTTGAGGACGTATATGTGGCACCGTTCTATCGGATGAAGAGGGCTGCATTTGAGAATTTAGTTCGGACCGATTGTGCCTTTACTTAATCAGGTTCGAATGAAGGTCGATCGCCTGCTGATCCTGTGAGCAAAGGGCCATGGTGCTTTATTTTTAGCACATGGTGAGAAACCCTTGCATGTAGGTCAAAGATTTTATGTAGGTAAAGCTACCGCGTAAATACACGAAAAAAAATAACTCTTGTTTTGGCATCCAAGACTATGCTTTACAAGAGGTTCATTGCTTTACCAACAGGTCAAAGATTGTTGGACATAAACAAAGATTTTGAAGATGCAACAGGTATACCCAATATATTTGGAGCTGTTGATGGATCTCATATATATTTGTACAGAAAACCATGGAGCAAAGACAAGGGTGATGACTATTATTCCAGGCACAAAAGACATTCCTGCCTTATGCAAGGTGTGGTTACTCACCAAAGAATCTTTATTAATGTTTGTGTAAATAGGACTGGTTCTGTGCATGATGCAAATCAATTTAAGAAAAGTTTGTTGTACAAAAGGTTGGCTGCCAAACAGATAATGCAAGAGCCTGCTATTCAGATGACAGGTAAAAAGATTAGTAAGGGTCAAATGACTGATCAGGAGGTGGTTGTTACAATTCCACAAATGCTGCTTGGGGATTCAGCATATCCCTCTCGAAGATTTCTGATTAAAGTATTCCCTGATGGAAAGGGAGCCTATGGCAGATTTAATAAAAGGATTTGGCGTAGGTAGAGTTTGTGTAGAAAATGGTTTTGGTATCGTTAAGGAAAAATTCAGAATTTTAAAGGCATTGCCTATCCATGTTGGTAGAGCACCAAAAATAATCCATGCTACTTGTGTCTTGTGGAATTTTCAGATCGTGGGCAAGATCTCGCAGTTTGGATTACTTGCCATTGCAACCTGATATTCCTGAAATTGAATATTATGAGACAGAGATAATGAACAAAAGGATGAAGAAAGAAGGGGATCAAATTCGACATGTCATATTCCAGAATTTGGAACAAGTGAATGGAGATTGAGTGTTGCTAAATTCTTGGTACATAATTCTTGGTACACAACTCTTGGTACATAATTCTTGTTACACAACTTTTGGTACATAATTCTAAGTTTTCTTGGTTCTCATTTTCTGCTGTGTAACAGCAAGACAGTAATTCCTCTTTTCAGCAAATGATGCAAACTTAAATGTTGATTGTGAATTCAACAATGTGAATTGTGGCATTGTTTTGTGTATTTTCTGTTTCTGTTTCTTGCTTATACAGAAACTTGATTATCAAATCTAAAGTAACATTTGATACTATTCAGATAATCAAGTAACTTGCTCTATTCAGCAAATGATGCAAACTTAAACACACATTACTTTGTTTGTGAACTCATTTTGTGAAACAGTTATGTCTATGTAGAGTTCTATTTATATGTTATGTTCAGAAAGCATTGAGTTGGACAAATTGTGTCTTGTGAATTGTGTTTAGTGAATAACACTAAACTTAATGATCCCTGTTAATAACACTATTACAAACTTAAATCTGTGCACAAACAATTTCACAAATAGTGAACTTTGTACTAAATGAACTCAAAAGTACAATTTCTGCATCTTGCTTTTACAGAAACTTGATTATCAAACCTAAAGTAACATTTGCTTTTCTGTTACTTGCTTTTACAGAAACTTGATTATCAAACCTAAAGTAACATTTGCTTTTCTGTTACTTGCTTTTCTGTTACAAATGTAAATCAACATTGCTGAAACTCAAGCATCCCTGTCAAACCGTTATTTGAGTGCAAGACAATGACTTGCAAGACAATCTGTGAAAAAAAACCAGAAACAACTCAATAGTACGAAAAATAAAACTAAAAACCAGTACAACATTGTACTTAAACAGCTTTCATTTATGTAAGTGTCGTAATATACAAAACTTGTGCTACCAAATAAGCACAGGATTACAAGCAGAGTGAATAAAGCCAAGAAGTATATATTAGAGGTTATATTAGAGGATATTTTTAGCCGAGAGTAGATAGAATCCGAGCTGTATCATCTTAAAACAACATAAGTAAAAAAAAAAAAAAAAAAGGAAGGATCATCTTTCCCGGCAGGGTTTCAACAGAAGAACAAAAAAAAAACACAAACAAGTATGCCTTCAACAAGCTACACAAACCGTTTGTCGGAGTTCGATCTCCATGAGCACCCACCCACCGAAAAACCTTGACAAACGTGAACTCCACATGCACCTTCGGCCGCATGTGTGCATTCATAGCCCATCGGAACAACTCTTCCTCTATTCTGACGGTTCCATATCTGACATTGCACAAAAAGCTTGTAAAGAATGGAATTGTGGATCTTCCTTGTTTGAAGTATGGAAACCTCATTCTCCTCTACTGTGCATGCAGAGTTTGAGGAACCGACAGACATGGCTGCAGAGCTTGAGGAGCTTGAAGAAGATGGAGATGGCAAACAATGGCAGAATCTGAAGCGCTCCCTCACTACTACTTTCGCCCTTGCCATCTCCTCAATAGAAAAAGAAAGAAATATTGTGGCACAATATACGAGGGAGCATTTATTTGCTGCTGGCTGATGGTACATTGGTCCAGAATCTATAATGGTCCGAAATCATATATTGGAATTATATGACAGCAGACCAATAACAAGCATGTTATTGGATTTGAACTAATGGGGTAGACTGTTATGTCAGACGACTTCAGTTTGCAAATAGAATAATTCATAGTGAAATGAAAATGACCTACCCATTACATCACATGAGACAATATGACCCAAACCTGTGACAACAACTCAGAATCTCAAAATAACAGATTTACTGTAGCAGAGTATAAGAGAATAACAGAAAAACAGAGTATACCATTGATAGGTGAAAAACATCGAAATACCTCAATTCAGGAATTTGATTTCGATGAAGCAAGCTTGGCAATCTCCAGGAGGGTATCTTTTGTCATCTGATAAATACTTTGTGTCATGGTTGCCATTGATTCAGCAATTTTCAAGCTGTTAGCTGATCTCATTGTCTCCAATTCCTTGATCAATTCTACCTTCTTCACAGAATCCTCCCTCATGAACTCCAATTTCCTTGCTTCATTTTCCCCAAAACTGTTGCCATTTTAGATATGCCTGCTGCAATATCTTCATCTATATGAACTCGAGACCTTCTTTTGGTTGTTGGCTTCCCATAAACTCCTAGTTTATTGCAAGCAGCAGATCTTGGGCTTGTATCAGAAATATTGCAGCCACTTGGAGTCTCTCTTCCACCATTTTCTTTCTGAGCACCATAAGTGTCTTTACTGCCATTGCCAATTGGACTGTATGGACTGGTAGGAACACCTCCATTGTTCTCAACATTCACATTCTCAACATTCACTTCTAGTCATGATTTAGAGTCTGCTGTAACAGAATTTGACAGTAAAATACTTCTTCAACACAATTTAAATCAGAAATTCACAAGAAGGATTCCAAACCTGAGACCCGAAATCTTAATGCAAATGCTTGAGGAATTTGGATTGGAAGGCCGAACTCGACACCCTAATGCGGAATTGGAGCAGGAGGTGCTGGGCGTGATCAAAGAACGTGGGATCATTTCTTGAAGGGTCTGAATTGGTGGCTCGATTCAGGAGAGTTTCAGGCCAAAACTCAAAACCGGCCGTTATGCCCCCTAACCATAAAACAGCGGAGGGGTTAATGGGAACGCCCCTAACAATAGTTAGGGGCGTTTTATCTTCTCAAGGGAGAGTCAAAACTTGACTCTCCCCTATCTCGTCATCTCCCATCTCTCCCCATCTCTCAAATCATCTCTCAACCCCCATGTGGCCAACGATCTCTCCCCACACACACACACACACACACACACACACACACACACACACACACACACACACACACACACACACACACACACACACACACACACACACACACACACACCCCCCACCCCCACCCACCCACTAATTTTTCTAGTGGCTAGAGATGTGGTTTGACCTAGTACTATGTTGGCCAAATAAATTTATTCTTTTTTATTTGAAACTTCTTACATTTTCCCCTTATCCCTTCATTGTTGAGCCTTTACGTAGAGAGAGAGAAGAAGAAGAAAGTGTATTAAGTCTTGGGAGGCCTAAAAGGCCTAAAAGACAATCAATATGCATAATCATAAAAGAGCAAATGAGTCTCAGTATCCTCATCTTGCTCGTCGCTCTCGCTCATAATATCATCTTCCTCAATAAGACTATTCAACCTTTTCAAGCAATTCTCTCTATATTGCAGAAGATCTAGTAAATAGCCCCCGATTTTCTCCCCCTTCATGGTAAAGAAAGTCTGAAGATCATCTACTTCAATGCCATGTTGGGCACGCAGCAAAAAGTATGCCCCACATCTATGTAATGTATGTTCTTCGTCTTCCACTTGTTCTTCACCACAAATTTTGCAGTGTCTTTCAGATCTTGGTACAATTTGTCCCCATCTCCCCGTTTCCACTCCTAGATGATGTGAACTAAGACGGATTCTGCCAATCGCATGTCTTTTCTTGATGGAGATATTATCATCCAAATATTGGGCCACCTTTAAATCAGGATTCATATTTTGCCTATATAAGATCATTTTTGTCTTCGGTTGTAGCCACATCTTCCTCTGGACCTTATCATATACCCATTGTCTCAAGTTTGTCTCCAACAATGCCTCTTCCCATTGGATATCCCATCTCCCAAGCCAATTAATGACATCATGAAACCATCCCTTATCTCTGCTGGCTAACAAAGCCTTGTAAGGGAGCCGAGTATTATCCATGTGAAACAGCTTTTTCAAGAAACGGATACATCTTACCATAGCCTCTCCTTCTAGGGGTAACAGACCGCATTCGGTTAGCATCATCGGATAAGGGGTTTGAGCTTTGATCCCTAGCTCAAGCCTTATAAATTTCTTTAGAACCTGTTCAAGATCCGCCCACAATCCATGTGAGATAGTAGGTCCCCAAATCTCACTGCCATATATAATGCTACACTTTGTACTAGCGATTCAAACAGTCTTTTTTTAAGTGTCCAAGACCATAAGTGCGCCTCTCTACAAAGACTCTGCATGGCATAAAGAGCCTTGTGGCTTCCATCTATCCTCTGAGCAATGCAAGTATTCCATCTATGGTTCCTATGGAAAATCAGCCCTAAATATTTATAAGAATCACAAGGACTCACCAACTTATCTTTGTATTTGAATGAACATTCCTGTTTGAGCGCTCCTACTGTCATAATATTCGTTTTCCCCAGATTTACCTCCATCCCAGTAGCGTCGCAAAATTGAGCTAGCCCATCCAAATGTCTCTGCATGGATTCCAGGGAGCGGGCAAAGATAACCACATCATCTGCATACATCAACAACTGCACCACCGAATTATGTAACACTGTACCGTCTGGACAATTTTCGTGTAGCCATGATTCAAGGCCATCAATAAATAATCCAAACAAAGTGGGAGACAATGGGCAGCCTTGTTTAACTCCAATGTTGCTGTCAATGTATTCTGGGTTCTCTGATGATAATGGGAAGGACAACTGTACTAACACTTTTTCGTATAATATCTGTACTGCTTCTTGTAATGATTTCGGTATATCTAGCTTATCCATTCTATCCCATAGCTGAAATCTAGGCACTTTGTCAAAGGCCTTCTTAAAATCAACAAAGGCAACATATACTGGCTTTTTCGTCCCCTTCACTGTGTCTAATATTGTTTTCAACACCAATATATGGTCTAGAGTAGAACGGCCAGGTCTAAAACCAGCTTGTACCTCAGACCTCTTGTTATTAGTCTCAGCCCAAGTACTTATTTTCGTTTCCAAAATTGTCGCAAGAAGTTTTGGTAGCAAACTACTGACTAGAATAGTCCTGTAGTTATTAATATCGCTAGCAGGCCCACCTTTATGAATTGGCACTACTCGATTAGCTTGCCATGATATGGGAAATCCCTGTGCAAGTGCTTTTGTGAACAAATCAGCCAAGATAGGACATAGTTTTGGCCCAGCCCATTTAAGATGTTCAGCGCATAATCCTTGAATATCTTTCGCTTTCCCATTTGCTAAGCGATTGATACCTTCTGATATTTCCTCTGCAGTGAATACATAATCAAGTCTTATGCTTTTTTCTACTCCGTGCAGCAGCGCTGGATGATGGTATAAAGCATACACATGTTTCCATAAAATGTTAGCTGAGAGGGGAAAATCATTTTGACGATCTTTCCGAAGCATATTCCAAAAGTTTTTTGGGTCCGATATGTACTTC
Source organism: Isoetes taiwanensis (assembly GCA_021234155.1). NCBI lineage: Eukaryota > Viridiplantae > Streptophyta > Lycopodiopsida > Isoetales > Isoetaceae > Isoetes > Isoetes taiwanensis. The sequence goes on from JAJEKV010000715.1 coordinate 89,257, forward strand.
TGGCTTAGATCTTCCTGTCGTGAATGGATATATTGTCTTTTCTTCTGCCTCACTATTTTTCTATATTCTTTTCTACATTCTTCTTTCAGAGGTCCCTGACTAGCCCTCCATTTTCTCTTAGCCTCTCTACAAGTCTGATCATACCAGGATTTGCATGGGAGCCCTTTCCCAGCGCGTTTCGAGGTAAAAACCTCTTTAGCTGCATTAGATAACAAAGCATTCAACTGATGGCTAGATGCAGATATGTCTGCATCCCAGCTGATACATTGCAAATCTGATTCTATCTTTGCCTGATAGCAATTGCGCAAGCTAGCCCTCATATGATATCCCTGATAAGCATGCGATTTTGGAGAGAAACTTGCATTACTGGCATGCAGTGTAATCTCCAATGGGCAATGATCTGATTCTAGTTGTTCTTCCCCAACTTGGAAATCAATCAGCTGGTCTAAAGTGTTGGCCGCCATAATCACATAATCAACTGTACTTCTGGATCTACATGTATTACTTTTAGCTTTTGGAAATCTGCGCAGACCATTGCATATGATCATGTTTGTACTACAGCATAAAGTGAGCAATTGTCTCCCTGATTTTGTGATTATTTTGTCTGATGAATGCCTATCCCAACCTTCACCTATCAACTCATCCATATCCATTTGTTCCAGCTAAAGGGGGTCCTCCAAATTTGTGTATACGGCTGCTTGTCTATCTCCTGTTCTACTATTAAAGTCACCCCAAAAGAATTATCCCTTTGCTTTGAAAAATGCATTATGTCTTGTTCTAATGCAAAAACAAATCATCCCGGCAAGCATCCGCTTTCTACATAAGTCTTCTTATGTCCGGGAGCGAAGTAACATACTGACTAAATAATACATGGTCCCGTGATCCCAAGATTTCAATCCACATAAACCATCCATTTTTATCTGCTTTGACTCCTTTTATCAGATCTTTGTGTGACGGTCTGGCATAGCAAGCAAGTCCACCGTTTCCAATATCCATATCTTTAAAGCTTTTATTTTTCACAGAATATAACAATTCAAACCCCGGTATCTCTGGTAATGCGTAAAATTCATGTTCTTTAGTTTCAACAAAGCAAATTACATCTATTAATCAAAGAGTTTCTGTATTGTCACCACTTTATCAGCTGTTAATCTATTAATATTCCAAATTACAATTTTAATGCCTCCCAGGAATTCCTATTCTGTCACAACAACTTTTCCTTTCAGCCATTTTACATTCTGGTTCTTCTCTTTTGCCTCTTTGAATTTCTGAATTTCTTTTTTCTTCTCTTGGATCTGCTCTTTTGTGAGATCGTCATTTACCCAGATGAATTTTCCTTTAAGAGTGAACCTCTGCTTCACAACTTGTGTCTTTGCCTCCCTAGAAGGAAACTTCAGCAGAATGTTACGAGTTCCAGATCCTTTTTTCCCCAGTCTAAATGCATCTAGAATTTCAGCTTTGGCTACCTGCATATCTTCCTTCAAGAATTTTTCCACTGTATCTTTGGTATTCTCATTATCCTGTTCAGGTAGACCCACTATTCGGAGGTTTAGGGCTCGCTGATTTCGTTCCTGAGTCTCTACATAGTTATCAAAGGCAGCCCGCAGAATAGATATCTCATCCATTGCTGATTCGATTACTGTTGTGTCAGAGGATCTTCCCTTCAAATTTACAATGTCTTCCTTAACCTCATTTAATTCTTCTTGCAAATGTACGAAATTGGAACGAAGGGCTTCATTCTCAGCTTTTAGACTTTTAATCTCCTCCAGGAGCCTTGTTTCTCTTTGTGCAGACTCTTGTCTGAAGATAATCAGTTCTCTCATAATAGCTGCCAGTGTGATTTCGGCATCAGAAGTTTCACCATCAGATTTGGAGAAGTCTGCATCAGTTTTATCCCCTTTTGTCTTCTTAGACCTAGTCTCCTTTTGGGCCATGATAGCTCTGTTTTCCTTCCCTTATTTTGCTGAAACCGATCTGTTTTGGACCTCTGTTTTCCCAAAAAGCCTAAAGAGCCGACCGATCTGTTTTTTGGATATTCCCCTGGCATTCTGATTTCCAATCCCCGCTTTTTCGTTAAATCTCCAACCGTCGCAAAACCGACTCCGAAGGCGGTCGATGCGCCAGACACATTGCACTCGATGGCGGTCGAGATATAGTTCAGAATAAAATGGGTCCTTTATGGGCCTTTGTTGCCAAAAAAGCAAAAGCGCCCCAGAGAGAGAGAGAGAGAGAGAGAGAGAGAGAGAGAGAGAGAGAGAGAAAGAGAGAGAGAGAGAGAGAGAGAGAGAGAGAGAGAGAGAGAGAGAGAGAGAGAGAGAGAGAGAGAGACTCGGTCTCATAATAATTGTTCTCAAGTAGATCCAGATAAATTGGTAAGTACTCAAGCTCAAGTTCCTATATGATACAGAAATTCCACAAAAGCACATGAAGCTTGGATAATTTTGGCTGCTCTACCAACATGAATTGGCAAAGATTTCAGAATTCTAAACTTATCTTTGACCATATCAAAGCCATTTTCCACGCATATTCTACCTCTGCAAATTCTCTTATTGAATCTGGCACAGGCATCTTTGCCATCCGGAAAGACTTTGAGAAGAAATCTTCGACGGGGATATGATGAATCCCCGAGCAACATTGGTGGAATTGTGACAGTAATATCTTGATCTGTCATTTGCCCTTTACTAATCTTTTACCACTCATTTGAACTGTTAGACCCTGCAAAATTTGTCTGGCAGCTAGTCTCTTATATAACAAACCCTTTTTAAACTGGTTTGCATCATGAACAGAGCCAGTCCTGTTGACACAAACATTTATGAATAACCTTCCGTGAGTAACCACACCTTGCATTAGGCATGAATGCCTCTTGTGCCTCGAGTAATAATCATCACCCTTATCCTTGCTCCATGGTTTAATGTATAAATACACATGAAAACCATCAACTGCTCCAAAGATATTAGGTACACATGTAGCATCTTCAAATTCTTTGTTTATATCTAACAATCTTTGGCCTGTTGGTAAGGCAATGAACCTCTTGTAAAGCATGGTCTTAGAAGCCAAGGCCAGAGTTATTTTCTTTGTGTATTTCTGTACAGTAACTTTACCAACATAAAATATTTGACCTACATGTAAAGGCTTCTCACCATGTGCTAAAAAATATAAAACCATAGCCACTGCTTTTCTGGGATCAACAGGGGGTCTGATTAGGTAAGGGACAATGAGCCCAACTAAAGTCTCGAATGCACCCCTCTTCATTCGATAGAACTGGTGCCATATATCATCCTCAAATGAGGGAAGGCAGTTCCAAGCATGATTGTCAATGCTGTCCCATTGTGTTGTCTGCCTTGGACAAACCCAAAATCTCCTTGGAGGCCTCTTTAGTCTCGATAAGAAATCCATCGGGACTGCTTGTTCCATTTCTTGTATCAAATGAAGAAATAGGTTTGGAATGCTAATCCAAGAAGAATGGCCCCAGAAGCATGGCAATCATGCCGAGGATTACCGGATCCATTAAAGTATTGCAGCTGAGGCCGAATATATTAGATTCTAAGATCGGGAATGAGGAAAAATGAGGCCTGTGTTCAAAATATAAGATTCTTGAAGCTAAAAAACAGCAATGTGGGATAATTCGAAACTCAAAACCTGAAATGTGGGATAATTCGAAGTTACATTGCCGCCAAGGTAGAGGCGCGAAGAAATTCCGATGGAGCAGGCTCGAAAATCCAGTCGAAGAGGGCCTAACAGACCCGTTAGAGAACGAGAGACATTTGTCTCTCGTCCATCTCTCAACAAATACTGGCCGATGTGACGAGAGTTTAAAAATATAGCATGTATCTGAGGGAGGGAGGGAGGGAGAGAGAGAGAGAGAGAGAGAGAGAGAGAGAGAGAGAGAGAGAGAGAGAGAGAGAGAGAGAGAGAGAGAGAGAGAGAGAGAGAGAGAGAGAGAGAGAGAGAGAGAGAGAGAGAGAGAGAGAGAGAGAGAGAGAGAAATGAAATGAAATTTATTATTTCGTCTTCGAGACCGCCAGGTCTATGAGACATTTACACATTGCCTTCAAAATCATAAAACAGATCATCCAGTGCATCCTCTGAGAATAATACACTGGGCTTCTCTACCTCTATCTCCTCTATTGCACGTTGTTTCAATAGGTCTTCTCTGCATCTAAGAATATCAACTATACATCCCCCAATACATGATCCTGGATATGAGAAGAAATCACCAAGCGAAGTAGACAAAATCCCATGCCTGAGTCTGATATTCGAATATGCCTGACAGGAAATCAAGACGTGAGTCTCATCCTCTACCACGCCTCCATCACACACCCTGCAATGCCTAATGTCATGTGCAATATTTGCCCATCTCCCAATCTCTACCCCCAGGTGATGAGAGCTCAATCGGATCCTGGCAATCGCTTGTCTATATTTTACTGATATGGGCTCCCCAAGGTAGCGCGCTGCCTGCATGGAAGGATTCATATGTAATCTGTAATACTCTTTCTTCACAGCTGGCACACTCCATGACTTATGTCGAAAGCTATCCCTGACCCATCCCTCTATATTTTCCGTATGTACTTCTAGATCATGAATACTCATCCCCCATTTTATAAGCCATCTCTCAGCCCTTGTTTTTTGTTTCCTCTATAGCAAGTCGTGGTAGGCTATTGCTTGGCAACTCATATAGAACCTTACACATGTAGCGTAAGAGTCTGCAAAGCGCTTCAGCCTCAAGTGGCATCATCCCACACTCTACCAACATCATATTGTATGGTGTTTGCATTTTGGTACCTAGCTCCGTATGAAAAAATTTCTTTTGTATCTTTTCTACCTTTTTCCAGCTGTCATTAGCAAGGCCTGGCCCCCAGACTTCACACCCATATAGCACAACAATCTGCACCAATACCTTGTATAACATGCGCTTCATCTCAAAATTCCATACCTCAGCGTGCACACACTTTTTTTGCATAGCATATAGTGCCTTTAAGCCCGCATTCACTCTATGCTCAACTGCTTGGTTCCAGTTGGGGCTCTTATCTATGTTCACCCCCAGATATTTGTAGTTATCTACCACCTCCACGTGTTTGCCCATATAATGTAGCTGAATGTGATCGGTCTTACTTGCTCCAAATACCACAACTTTGGTCTTATCCAGATTCACCTGCATACCCTGATTACTGCAGAATGTCGCCAATGCATCTAAGTGTCTTTGCATCCCTTGTATGCTCCGGGATAGCAAAACAATATCATCAGCATACAGTAAGAGCCTGAGAACATATCCATACAGAGGTGTGCCATCTCCCCCATGTGCTCCTATCCATTCTTCCAACTGGTCTATGAATAACCCAAATAGAGTAGGTGATAAGGGGCACCCCTGCTTCACACCCATATTGCTCTCTACTACCTCGTCACAAAATTCCACAAAAGGAAATGACAATTGCACAAGTACCCTATCATAGAGTACCTTTACCGCATGCCTGAGCTCTTTCGGGATACCAAGATCCACCATCCTATGTCCCAAATTTTCTCTATTCACCGTATCGAAAGCCTTGCTAAAATCTACAAATATAGTGTACAACGGTTTCCTTTTCCCCACTACTGAGTCCATCATGGCCCTAAGAGTAACCAAGTGATCGGTCGTGGACTTCTTGGGCCTAAAACCCGCCTGTCCCACCGCCCTGACATTATGGTCTTCTGCCCACATACTCACCTTGCTCTCCAGAATAGATGCAAACAGTTTTGCATACAAGCTGCCCACCATGATAGTGCGATAGTTGCTCGGATCTTTTTTATCCCCTGATTTGTGCAATGGTACAATCCTGTTAACTTGCCATGACACAGGGAAGCCATCTGTCAAAGCTGTATTAAACATATCTGCCAACTTATTTTCAACTGCTTCCCCCGCCCATTTAAGTAGTTCCGCCACGAGGCCGCAAGCATCAGCCGCTTTGCCATTAGCAAGTCTCTTGAGCCCCCCCCGCACATCCTCTACAGTGAATGTCAGCATATCTGCTATAGTATCTGTGTCATCTGCCATCTTTTTGCCCCCGGGCATGTCATAAAGCTTGGCGACATTATGCGCCATAAGCATCTCTACTCGCAATTCATTATCCGCATATTTCAAAGGTTTGATTCGCTTCCAGAATTTTTTTGGGTCTACCAACTCCTCTTTTACCATCTTCTCATGTTTCCTGTATAGATACACTCTCTTTTTGTTTTTTATCAGCTTAATGTACTCCTTTCTTTCCTGTGCCTTAGCTGCTCCATGTGATGATTTGAATTTTTCCCGCTGTCGCTTGCATTCCATGTCAAACCAGCCATTGCAAGGCAATCCCATCCTTTGGCGATAAGAGACAAAACAACCGTGTCCACGATTAAAAAGCAAAATATTAGTCAACACATCACTTATCTCCTCGTAATGAGTTTGGCCATAAAAAGCCTTAACTTTCTCCTCGCACATATCATCAGTATCTCTCCGCCTTTATCATATCTCACCGTGACATTTGTTTTGGTCGATCAACCCAACAGACGCCATGCAATTGCACCCTTATTTCAATAAATATCGGCACATGGTCCGAATTTTCATTCTCATCCCCAATGTATATGCTAACAATATGTTCTCCAAAGGAAGGTTTAGCAATGACATAGTCTACCACGCTTGCATTTTTACAGGTGCATTTACCCGATCTCGGATATCTTGTTGTGCCATTGAAAATTACCATGTCAAAACCACTACACATATGTAGAACATGCCGGCCTTGCGGAGTTGGCCATTTCACCAAGTCGTCAGATATCCTATTCCACCCATTTTTCTCAGGCTCACCATTATCCATCATCTCCAACCACTCCTCATTCCCATCTGGGCTTACCAATGCTGCTTGGTTATTACCAGTGCGTCCATTAAAATCCCCCAATAGCAAGACTTCCCCTGTTCTACTCAGTGCCAGAATATCCTGCTCTAAGTGGAAAAATGGGTCATCCCTATCAAGATCCCCCTTATCATACACCGGTGAATCCATGGGCGGAAAATAACAGCCAGCAACATATATTTTGCTTGTCCTACCAGCCAGCTCAATCCAAATTCTCTACGGTGATGCCTTATGCCTTAGCACCTCTATTGCATGCGCAATTTCATTCCTAGCATAGCAAGCAATACCTCCAAAACTTTTAAGCCTCCATCCCTTATTGTTCCAAACAGAATGTAACAAAGTAAAACCAAAAATATCTGGCAGACCTTTCTCCTCATGTTCACATGTTTCCAGGAAAAAAATTATATCAACGCTATCTAAAACTTCTGACATGGTAAATATCTTACTATTTTTTAATGTATTTATGTTCCAACAAGCTAACCTGGCAGTCGATATTTGCTATGCATCTTCTATCACCGCCTTACCTCCTCTCAAGTATGCGCGCTTTCCAGATGCCCGGGCTTCCTTCATCTTTAAAATGTCATCTTTCCTTTGCTGAAACTGAATTTTAGTCAAGTCATCATTTACCCAGATGTATTGCCCCCTTAGCAAAGATCGCTTCTGCATAATCCTCGTCTTAGCCTCCTTGCTTGCACACTTCACCAATATGTTGCGGGTACCTTCACCTTTCTTCCCAACGCGGTATGCATCCAATATCTCTACTTGTATTTGCATCTTTTCAGCCATAAATTGTTGCACAGTTTCTATAGTGTTCTCATTATCTTTTTCTGGCAGTCCGGCTATTCTGATATTATTCGCCTTGAGTTCCCGCTCATGCATATCAGTTAGCTGCTCTAATTTATCGTTCAATGTATCTATTGCTTCTTGAAATCCCTCATTGCTTGTTTCACCGTGCAAATGATTGAGATTGTTTATCATATTTTCAGTCTTTTTGGTTCAGCGGCACCACCGTCATGCCTGCTACTTGCTGTTTTAACTCATAGTTCTCATGTTTCAGTGATAGTAGAGACTCGTTCATACCTTGAAGAATTTTTAGCATTTGAGATCGCTGCTACTGATGCTTCTCTTCTTGCCTGCTCCGCTTCCTTTCTAGATTGTTCCATGGAGTCCAAGATTTTCATCATGACTGTAAGAAGCTGGCCCATAATCATTTCGCCTATGAAGCCTCCACCTGCGATGCCTCCAAATGCTGCTGGACAGCTCGGCCCTGCACCTATTGCAGAAAATGGGTACCTATTTCCCTGTCCAAGGACTCCTGCTGGGTTGTGGAGATGATCCCACTGTATACCATCTGTGGCCTCCAAGTCTTCTGATTCCTTTCCTATGGGGATCTGTTTTTCTGAACTGCAGTCGGATGTGACCACAGACCTCTTCGTATTTTGAGCATCTCCATCTATTCCCCTGCTGCCAAACACCGATCCAGACCCATTCTTGTTTCCAGAGGAAGGCCCATTCTTGTTTTTTTTACCAGAGGAAGCCGCAAATGCGACCTCCCTATTTTCTGCATCTGTCTTGCCTTCATCAGAAACCAGAGAAGTGCTATCAGCATCGAAATCATCAGCATCGAATTCCTGTTTTCCAGAACCACAGCCGGACCCCTTCTTGTTTTTTTCAACAGAGAAAGCCACATGTGCGACCTCCCTATTTGCCACAGATTCACCAGAAGATGCCGAAACCGCCTAGTTGTCGCTTTTAGCATCGATCCTCGTGATCAGGTCCGTGGACCCAAACGACAAGAAAGCCGGATGTGCCATCGTGAGGAGACTTTTTGCCCTAGTTTTTTGGCCGCCATCGCCATGGAGAGAGAGAGAGAGAGAGAGAGAGAGAGAGAGAGAGAGAGAGAGAGAGAGAGAGAGAGAGAGAGAGAGAGAGAGAGAGAGAGAGAGAGAGAGAGAGAGAGAGAGAGAGAGAGAGAGAGAGAGAGAGAGAGAGAGAGAGAGAGAGAGAGAGAGAGAGAGAGAGAGCGAGCTCCCACATGATAGCTTTTTTTGTGGGAGAAATGATGAGAGGTGCGAGAGGGAGGTGAGAGTGGGAAAAACTCGCTCTCACCTTTTATGGCCCGAGAGGCAATTTTTAGCTTAACTGGCGGATGAGCCATTTCCCATCGGGTTATGCCAGTTAAGCTCAACCCCTGCCAAAATATTTTTCACCTCCTATTTTGGCCTTCCCGTAAATCTCCTGTATTCTGGCAATGTTGCTGATCTTCTTGGCGCAATTCCGACCGGATCAAGGCTGGTGCGAGAGGGAGGTGAGAGTGGGAAAAACTCGCTCTCACCTTTTATGGCCCGAGAGGCAATTTTTAGCTTAACTGGCGGATGAGCCATTTCCCATCGGGTTATGCCAGTTAAGCTCAACCCCTGCCAAAATATTTTTCACCTCCTATTTTGGCCTTCCCAAATCTCCTGTATTCTGGCAATGTTGCTGATCTTCTTGGCGCAATTCCGACCGGATCAAGGCTGATTGAAAATAAGGTAAGCATTATTACTTCAGAATTTGGCATTCTTGCATCCCATTTTTGCATAATTCCATTTGGAATGGGGATTTCATGGAAGAGAATGATTATCTTCATTATTGACAATCTTGTAGATCCTACTAGAACTAATAGTATGACAAGGACTTCAGATCATTCGAAGGCCTTTGTTCCTCCAAGGCGTAAAAAGGAATTTCAGCCAAGAAAACCAAAGAAAATGACCGGATGAGTATTTGCCCCTGTAATTCAAACACTTACTGCTGAAAATGAGCCAAAGAGAACAAGAAGCAGATCGGATTCTCCAGCAGTTTGTGCTAGAAGGACAAACTTTGAAGCAGGGCAAGAAAGTCAAAATTCTGTTTCTTGTGGAAAATCCCAAGCATTGGTAGTTATGGATCTGAATTCCGACATAGTGGTGCCGACAGCAAAGCCAAAATCACCACTAGAATGGTCGGATAATGCCATTAGTGCATTATTCAGCCATATCATGGAATTCAAGGCACATAACAATGGTAACATCAATCTTTTCAATTCTCAATGGGAAGAAATTTTAGAAAGATTGACTCCCATAGTGCCAGGTTTAGTTGAATTGAGGCAGTTGAAGAACAAATGGGATAAGCTTTAGGCTAAATTCAAGGATGAAAAATATGCCGAAGACAGAGCAAGAGCAAAGCCGTCTTCCTGGCAATGGCATGAGAGAATAAAAGGATTGAGAATAGGTTGCACGAATCACACAGATTTCCCTAGAGCTGGAGATGATGGTTCATTTGGGGAATAAGCTTTCCATGCTGCAGAGATGCACTCATCATACTAGGATACTTTTATGACAGATTCATACTATGAAACATTTGGAACCAAATCTCATTCCAGGAAGAACAGTTCGAAATAGTGAACCTCCAACAAATAACACAGAACCCCCTCAAACACCTTCAAGCTCAAACACCAATGGTGGAAATTCAAATAGCACTCCCACTTCTACTGATAAAGACGGTGTGCATGAGATCAGTCCTAGACCAGTAGCTTGTATGCAGCCTGGAGTTGCAGGTAAGCCAGTCTCAAAGAAGGGATCCAGATTGGCTATTAATGAGATCACAGCATCAGGAATTAGTGAAGTGGCATCACGTTTTGGAGCAGCAGAAGACAAGAAGTTGGAGTTCATGAAAGATGAATCCATGTGAAAAATTCAACTTGTAAAGGAACTGGAAGAAATGAGATCTTCTCATAGTCTCAAATTGCAGAATCCATGGCTATCATGACTCAAAGTATTTTCCAAATGACCAATGATACACTTTTGAAATTGCAAAACTTTCTGCTTCAAAACAGGAAAATTGAAGGTACTTTTTGTATTTTAAGTAAGGGTTTGTATCTTTGTTTTTTATTGTCACATGATGTAATGTGTCTGTCATGCAAATTCCATTGGAATGGGAAACATTCTATTCTTAACTGTTATTGGCAGATTGTTGTAGTACAGAACAGACTACCAATAACTTCATGACCACTTATAAACTAGAATTTGCCATAAGGTCATTCCGTAAATTCATAATTTCCCTGTATCATTAGATTTTGATGACATGACATAAGGTCATTCCATAAATTCATGATTTTCCTATACCATTAGATAGCAGCCTCTCATAAATAAAGTCCTCGATTACTGTGCCAGCATTAATTCAGTATTTCTAGGTTTCATGAGATGGCCAGACCAAAAGTGCTTGTTAGAAGGCGCTGCAGATTCTGGCACAACCCATCTTCTTCTTCTTCAAATTCGGACATGTCGAAGGGGAGCGTTAACTCTTCATGCACAGTAGAACATAATGGTCTTTCTGTTCTTAGTCACGAGAAGACTCACAACTCCATCACTGCACAGGCCTTGGTGCAGTATTTGGATATGGGTATTTGGGTCGAGCCTGAGTTGTTCAACTGGGCTATGAATGCACCTATTAGGTAGAAGGTGCATTTGGAGTTTACATTTGTCAAGATTTCATGCCATTGGGTTTTTATGGAAATAAAAACCTTGGATACAAGCTGTGTTGCATGCTGAAGCCGCCTCTTTTTTTTTTCTTCTTGGTTTTCTTTAGTTTTACAGTTCCTGTTTTTGTATCTTCTGTATCTCCAGCTCTTGAGGATGATGGTTTTTTTGTACCTACTTTTTTGTAAAAAGGTAGCATTCATGCTAATGTAAATGTATTTTGACAGTATAAAATGCCAAAGATTATGACTGTTCTAGCAAGAATTTGTGGCTTCTTTAAATTTTATTTTGTTACTAACACAGTCTGCAACAGGGACAGGTATGCTTGATCTTGATACCTCGAGTTTGTGACCGTAAGCAAGCAAAGGGTTGCTGAGAACACTTATTCGTTAAGTAGTGGAATTTAGTTAGTTTTCAGGCCTTGGTATTTTGTTTGCAGGTTATTCCATTCAAGAGCACTACATTTTAGTGCATTCATAATTTGTAAAACCAGATTTTAATGAATACAATTCTTCTTTGGTTTATATGACAACTGTTGTCCTAAGTTTTCTTTTGGTTTTGGCATGAGCAAAGTGTATAATAACAATGTTAATATACGAAGTGTGTATACAAACAAAGTATATAAACGAAGTGTTCATAATTCAGATTTCTATTCAATATAACTGTAAAAATACAGCAATGTGTCACAATAGGAAGGCTAAATGAAAGAACAACACTGAGGGAGGGAGGGAGGGAGGGAGGGAGGGAGGGAGGGAGGGAGGGAGGGAGGAAGGAAGGTTCTTTTTATCGTCCGGGGAGGCCCATCGGCCTATGGGACCCAAATTACACAAGTGCAACAAGCCCGTTGCTACCCGGATTAAAAACCCCTTACGAGGGAAAACCATCGCAGCGAACAAAGCGTCTTTGGCATTTTGTACAAATATACATATATACACATGAATTCCGGCACCTCGTAGGCTGCGGGGGGACGAGGTGAGTCCGCAGATCAAAAACCTTCGGAGGTAGGAGCCAAAGGGATCGAACCGGCGCAAGATAACAGTAGCTCGATGGAGTGGCGCACTGTGTCGCACCAAGAGGGCGAAGCGAGCCGGACCGACTATATATCGGACAGCCCGGAAGGCATGGCTTTCATCCTCAACAACCCCGGTGGGCAACACCGACAAAGCCCGCCCTGGCGCTGCTCTCCAATCCACCGACCCGCCTCAAGCCGAAGATGGTTGGGCGCGAATGATCCCTGGCGATTCTTCATGGGCAACCGGAGAACGCAGGTAGAGTCAGGCCTCGAACGAGGTGGTGGGGTTTATGCTGTTTGTAGTGTGCCATCTTTACCTGTTCGAGCATTGTGGTCCAAGAGCTTCCGAGGAAACAAGAGTCCAAGTACCCCCTCGGCCTATCCGCCGGCATCTGCGGTGCACCTAGGCGCACCTATGTGCCTCGTTGCGTTCAGCCCGTGCCCACCGGGCTCTCTTGTCCTTCCAACAAGCTTTGAGTCATTGCGGGCTCATCGCCCGCAGTAAGCCAAGCGCGGAGCCGAGCGCCGCCCATGCGGCCACCTTCCAAAATAAACAATGTGTCTATCTCGAGGGCGCGATCTTTGCAGGGGGCATGAATCCTCGTCTCCTGCAACAAGATCCGATATGGAACTCAGGGCTTGACCCCAAGTGCCAGCGTAAAAAATGCCTTACGGACCTGCTCTAAGTCGTTCCAAGTCGCCAAAGACACCGCGGGCCCCACACCCGATTCCATCTGAAGAACTGGCTCCACCGGTGCACGGAACAAATGTATTTGGTGGCCCCAATCATACTGGCTTCGCCCTGTGACTATTGTTTTGCATTCGCGTCGGGCCTTCCAACCTCGCGGTCACCAAAGCGAATGGATGCATCCCAATACATTGAGGGCGGAAATTCCACCCCCAGGTACTTGTAGGTTGGGTGTGACCTCTACCATCGCCCACTTCGATAAGTGAGTGCGAGGAGGAGGTGCTGGATGACGTGAGGAGGATATGAGAACCACCTTAGTCTTGGCCTGGTTGACACGCATGTCCTCGCCTGGCAAAATGTGTCCAGGGCATCTAGGTGTGCCTGCATGCCCTCTGGTGTATGGGCTGAGAGGTCCACATCATCCGCATAGATGAGCTATCGGATGACCTGGTGCAAGAGCTGTATACCATCCCCCCCATTGGCAGCAAGACATGCTTCCAACTGGTCAATGTAAAGTCCAAAGAGTGTGGGTGAGAGAGGACAACCTTGCCTAACTCCAATGTCGCGACAAATGATGTCCCCTTCGGGTTGCATGTGGCTCGCGGCTCTCGTACCGTCACGGCCTGCTTGCATTGTGCGAGATCCGAGGGAGCCCCGGATAGTGCAATCTCGCCCACAACTTTTCCCGGTAACAGGTGGTCGAAAGCTTTTGCAAAGTCCACACAACAAGCGGTCTGAGGTCCTCCCGACGGTTCTGCTATCCCCGACGGGGCCCCGAGTGTGAAGATGTGATCAATGGTGAATGTCCGGTCGGAAGCATGCACGGGTAAGTGCCCGATTTTTTTTTTTGCCCGCCCGGTGGTTACTGTTGTTCGAGAATGCCCGCCAACAGCTTGGCAAACACTGAGCTTACCATGATGGTTCGGTAATTGGCTGGACAGTATGGGTCCCCTGCCTTGTAGATCGGAACAACCCTACCTGTGGTCCATGACCGGGGTAAACCCTCTTGCAAATGTTTGAAACGGGCGGCAAGGGCCGGGCACCATGGGTTGTCCTGCCCACTTGAGCAACTCCGCTTGCAGGCCGTCTAAGTCTGCTGCCTTCCCATTAGCCCGGCGCTGCAGCCCCTCTTCGACATCTTCTTCTGTGATCACCAGCGGTGGGCCATGTTGCGGGGGCACATCTGTCCGTGTTCCCGGGGGGTTATAAAGCTGTTGCAGGTACTGCTCCCATTGCTCCGCCGTGATGTGCCCCGTAGGCTGTGCTGGCCTTTGGAGTACCCTGCGCCAGCAGAAAGTTCTCGGGTGGGTGTCTAGTAGGCCGAACATTTCTCCTTGGTGCCTTGCCAGATACCTTGCCTTTGTTTCCTTGAGGAAGGCGCGGTAATGGCTAGTGCACAAGGCCTCCAAAAAAAAAATGTTATTAGTTTTTTATGTTATTTTTTGTGTTATACTACTAGGATAAACTAATATTACTTTGTGGGTTAATATGTTGAATAACTAGATGGAGTTAAACAGTGTGATTTGTATTCAAGATTTTTCAAAGTGGTATATCCACATAGTAAGTAACTATAATTTTCCATTATGGTTTGCTAGTATAGTATACTACTAGTGTTCTTTGGTGAACTTTTCTGGTTTATTGGCATAGTTTATGACTATTGTTCTTTATGGTGGTGAACTTTCCTGGTTTATGGCTATGTGACATGTGGTTCAAATAATAGTATAGGTTGTAAACCACTAGTGTCTTCAACTTTAAAGGATTGGGCAACTCATTGTGGTGTTCCAATCAGCTCATTAATATCTTATCACATGAACCATTGATGTTACATAAAACAAGGGCTTTAAGTTTCTTACTAAAACAAGTTACACTTTATATCTCAAAATAATGGTGGCTTTGTATCTTCAAGATATGTTATGTTGGAGGTAAGCCAATTATATTTTCAATTGTGGGTTTATATTAATCTTGTAAATAAAACTAAGGCACATTCCATTTTAAACCACCAGTGGTTGCATAGATTAAATAATTGGAGCTCTTTATAAAAGCAATTATCACTTTATCTCTCAAAATAATGGTGACTTTGTATCTTCAAACCATTTTGTGCAGAAGGTAAGCCAATTATATTTTGAACTAATAGTTGATATCAATATAGTAAGAAAACTAAGATATGTTCTATTTGTAAACTACCAGTGGATTTTGCTTGAAGCATTTGTGCACCTCATAGTAGTTGCCACATGGAATCATCAATGTTTTGCCATATGAGCAATTGTTGCTTTATGTAATAAAGCATGCAAGTTTACTACAAAAAATAATGCATGTTTTCCATCAAAATAGATAATGGCTTTATATTTGTAAAATATCTTGTGTTGGAAGCAAACCAATGATGTTTTATGTCATATAATTGACATTAGTTTGGAGGGAACACATTAAAATAACTTTGATTTCCCTCTCTACCTCATATTGGTGTTCTCATAAAAGTGGTAGTGATTGTGTGTGGAACCAACAATGAATTGTTGAGAAACCTAAATCCTGTTATTTATAAACCATTGCCATTTTGAGAGAAAAAGATGTATTCTTTAGTACTTATTAATCCAATCAAATTGACACATGGAGTCTTCAAATACTGACACATGGCGTACGTTTAAAAAAAATATTAGTATATACCACAATTTAAAAAGTCAATATAATCATAGTTTATTTTTCATACAACATATATCATGAATATTTTACTGATCTTTTTTAATTTAAAATAAGAAAGCCTTTGGGAATCGAACCCAAACAAGTCCATAAGGCAATCCAAGATTGAATATTAAATGATTACGTTCAAAACATTAAAATAATGGTTAAGATTCAAAATAATTAAATTTATTGTTTAAGGTTCAAAGTATGAAGTTGATGTGATTCAAAACAACTAAATAGTTTGTTTAAGGTTCAAGACATTAAATTAATGTGATTTCATGGCAGTCATGGAAGTCATGTGCCTTTTGCAGTCATTGCATTCCTAATAGAAAGTATGAATTATGATTCAAAACAAAAATAGTTTGTTTGCACATTTTAATGTGATTTCATGCCATGGAAGACATGTGCCTTTTTGGCAGCCATTGCATTCCTAATAGAGGGATTATGAAAATATGCACTTTTCTTTTGCCGCCAAGATTAGCCACAAAGATTGATACAAAGAAATGCAAAGAACATTCGTTTTTCCAAAGTGAACTCG